>VMDO01008724.1:0-81962 GCA_007922755.1 Pedetes capensis
CCCTCCACACATTGCTACCAGCAGGAAGGATGCATTGTTAAATGAGAAATATAAAATTATCCAAAGAAATGAACAATAACATTAATTTTAAAAAGTCAGTTTCCTATCCAGGTTCTTAGAAATGTAAACAAAGCCAGATTTAGACCATTGTCAGAGGCCAGTGCATAAGTCTGAGGTCACACTGCTTAATCTCAAACCCCACTCCACTGTATATGTCTCTTGATATTGACATCTAAAACATAAATAATAACAAATGTACCCATTAAGGTTGCTATGAAGGTTAGATAATTCAGTATGTGTAAAAATATAGATATGTGGCTATACACTACATGTAACTGGAGTGGTAACTTTAATTACTTTTTTTAGTACTGGGTTACCATGATGTTCTTTTCGTTTTTAATAAAAATTAATTTCCATTTTTATTTACCCATAGTTTGGTAGCATAACTGTTTAAAACATGAAGTTCCTCTGCTAAGCCACTAAAATTGAATCATCACTGTGGATTCAACTAGTTTTTTCATGACAATCAGAATCTGAGTGTGGCAGCTTCCAATCACCTTAATAAACACAAAGAATGAATGAAATAAAAGTCATATAACATCTTGAATACATGCGGCCAATGATAGGGAAAAAACAGAAAGAAAATGATTGTTTGGTGGTGAGTACAGAGGGAATACAAAGATACGAAAATCAGAGCAATGAGGTCATTTGGGATAAGAGAAGCAAAAAATAAATATTTATAGAAATGAGAAGGAAAATGCTCCCACAGGCATATCTGTACAAAAACTCTAGTCAGGGCCGAGTGCTATAGTGCAGCTACTCAGGAGGCTGAGGCAGGAAGGCCACAAGATTGAGGCCGGCCTGGGAAACTTGGAACCGATCTCAAAATTAAAAATAAATAAAGTGTACAAAACAACAACAAAATAAAAACATCCATTGAGCCAGACTTCAAAATCACAATATAAAATGCTCTCTCCACCTCAAAGTTCATATAAGCAAGAAGATAAAGTTTGGATAATTTTCAAAGATAATCTCCCTCTTATTTTTAATTTTCTCTATCCTCTCCCTGTTTTTGCCTCTTTTCTACCATTCTGAAAGGAAAATGGGCCTTTAAAATTCGATTCATAAAGACAATGTAATGATTAGCCCAGTTGCAAATGCAATGGTTCAGATATACCTTGTGGCTTTCAAAGTCCCCCACTCCATGTCTTCATCTTTCTGCTCATTTTCTCCCAGAGCTTCTGCTCATCCATGATTCAGCCACACTTGACACATTCTTTCTGGCATAAAAAAAAATAGTCTCATTCCCTGAATATTCCATATCTCACAGTTCCTGATGAATTTCCCTTTGCTAAAATGTCCACTCTTTACCTGTAGACAGAGCAACAATTACAACTGCCATTTCCTCAGCAAATCCTTCTCTGATTACCCCAGTCAAAAAATTCTTACTAATATCATCCCACTATTAAAAAGTATGTGTTTGAGCTGTTGACCTGGGTAATGCTTTAAGTGCATCATTCGTTCATTTTTACTTTAACATTTTTCATTGAGTTGATTTTATCATGCCTTCTAAAGCAAGGTGGTGTTGCCTCAGATTATGCACTTCAGGCTGACCTGGGAGATAATGTTTAGCAGAAAGACCTTCAAGACCAGAATCCAAGCTTTCATAGTTCATGGAAATCTGTCTCTAACCCTTCACCTCCCACTGTCTTTCAAAGCATCACATTCTACAAATAGAGGTAGGTTCATCATGCAACGAAGAAACCATACATAGGTAAAGAAGGAAACAAAGAACATGCTCAGTAAATGGACTGACTGTTAAATGGATGGATTCTTCATAATGTATAAAAACAGTATTTTATATGTATATTTGAAAAATAATAGTGAGGAAGCTATAGAATGTTGTTGTTGTTGTTGTTGTTGTTGTTGTTGTTGTTGTTGTTGTTGTTAGGTGCCACCTAGTGAGGATTGACTTATGGTCACCCTATAAACAAAAAAATGAAACACTCCCCAACACTGTGCCATGCACATGAACTTTTTTATGTTGAACACCATTGTTGCAGCCACTGTGTAAATCCATCTAGTTGAGGATCTTCCTTTTTTCCATTGATTCACCACTTTTCCAAACATGATGTCCTTCTCCAGGAATTGGTCCCTCTTGACATGTCCAAAATACATAAGACGTGGTCTAGCCATTCTTACTTCTAAGGAACACTCTGGTTACACTTCTTCTAGAATGGATCTGTTGAGATTTTTTTACAGTTCATGGTATATTCAATGTCTGTCCCTAGCACCATAATTCATAAGCATCAATGCTTCTCCTGTCTCCCTTATTCAAGCATATGATGCAACTGAAAATACCATAGCATGAGTCAGGTGCACCTTCATGTTCAACGTGACATCTTTACTTCTCAACATTTTAAAGAAGTCTTTTGTAACAGCTTGTCCCAGTGCAATGTGTCTTCTAATTTATTGACTGCTGCTTCCATGGATGTTGATTCTTGATCCAAGCAAGCAAAATCTTGGACAGCCTCAATCTTTCCTCCATTTATCATGAAGTCACTTACTGACTCAATTGCAAGGATTTTTGTTTTCTGGATGTTGAGGTGCAATCCATACTGAAAGCTGTGTCCTTTGATCTTCATCAGTAAATGCTTCAAATCTTCTTCAGTTTCAGGAAGCAAAGCTGTGTCATCTGCATAATGCAGATTTTTAATAAACCTTCCTCCAATCCTAATGCCATGTTCTTCTTCAGAAGTCCAGATTCTCAGGATATTTGCTCAGCATGGAGATTGAAGAAGTATGGTGAAAGGATACATCCCTGACTCAAACATTCCTGACATTAACTTAGCAGTATTTCCTTGTTCTGACTGAACAATCCTGGTCCATGTACAGATTCTTCATGAGTACAATTAAGTACTCTGGTTTTTTCATCTTCTCAACGTTATTCATAATTTGTTGTGATCCAAAATCAAATGCCTTTCCACAGTCAATAAAACATAGATATATATCTTTCTGGCATTCTCTGCTTTTGACCAGTTTCCGTCTGACGTCAGTAATGACGTCCCAGGTTCCATGCCCATCAGGGACTGTCATTTTGAGCAACAGTTAAGAGAAGGAAGGATAATCATGAGATGAGATATGGAAAGGCCCTCAGTGAACAGAAAGGCAAGGATCCATGGAAGGCACACAGAATATTTTGTGAAAGAGAACCATTGAAAGATTTTGAGCAAAGTACAATATTAAATGATTTAGGATTTAACAAAACATCATTTCTAAATTATTTCAATCTTTTATTTTATAAGCTAGTTCTCTGCTGTCTTCTGTCAGATATCCAAAGACTTTGCATTCTCACTTTTTACATTGGCAATATGTTTCTGAAAATTCTTTAACTTCAGTTGCTACACATCAACTTAGTACTAGCACAATAGTGACTTTGCCTAACAGGTAAAAATATTGGAGTAAGTTTTACAATTGGCAAGTAAAATCAACATAGAAACTGAAATGGAAGTCTAAAGGAACAACTCTTACTGTGAATATTTTGCAACATTCTGTTCATTAATATTGTAAGAATGAAAGCAGGTAGGTGTCTTTCAGTCTTTCTCTTTTTTTCCAGCACTGGGGATTGAATCAAGAGCTTTGCACATGATAGCCAAGAACTCCACCACTGAGCTGCATATTCAGCCCTTCTTTTAAGTTTTTCTTTATTCCTCTGCTGAATATTATGATTTATTTTCACTTTGCATATGATTACCAAAGTCCATGATGAAATGTTGGATTTAAAATAATATAAATGTGTTTGAATTTGAGTGTATGATGGAACAGACATGAATCCATGTTGATTACTTAAATGTGACCACAATGATGATTAATTGTATATCTTTATTTCAAGCATTTGATACACAAATTCATAAAGTAATTGAGCCAATGATACAAGATCTTCATTTCTTGAGCTAGTTCTTAGTGATAAATGAACTACTTGAATACAAGAACCTCTGTGTGAATGCAAAGAACATTAAGAAGCAACCTCTGCTATGAAGCAGACAGATGGCAGACAAGCAAGGAAAAAGACCAGGATAATCCCTGTCATATGTTGATGCCTTTTTTACACACTTGGTCTTGTGAAATACACACACTTTGTCCAGGTGGTGTTTTAAACCCACTTAATCCCACTTAATCTCTCAATGAATTTCTAAGGGAGGTCAATGAAATCTTATATATCTCTTGCATGCTCTCCTACTTTGAAGCTGTGGCATAAATATAAGGAAACAAAAAAAGAATATTCAATATTTTTGTCCACAATACCCAGTTGACATCTTAGTACTGTTGGTAAACTATAGGATATTGAAATATTTTACTAAAAATAAATTTACTGCAAAACCACTTGATAATCTGAGACTAATAAAACATAGCTACAGAAATTGCTTAAATGTATGTCTATATTTCAATGGTTTCTTTACTGCTATTTTAATAGAATTCTAGGCACTGCAATTCAAGGAAATTGAAATCATCAAGTAAATTGAAATGTAACATTCTTTTGAAATCTACTTTTAATCCTGGCTCCTCTGGGTTCTATTCCTTCTGCAGATGGAGGGGGCTGTAAGTTCACCCGGTCTGCAGCTTTGGTCAGGTTTTACTAGTAAGGTGGTATCTCAGGAATCCTCTTTGACTGTACTAGAATAAGAGATGCTCAGTGTTGACTCTCATGTGGAATCTGCCCCATCTCTTCTATGGGTGATAGGTATGAGGTAGATACCTGATCTAATAAAAACTAATCCTTAGGTAGAATGGGCCAAGCAGGCTTATCTGTCAAGGAATTGAAGAACTACTTGGAATGGACTGACTAAATTCTGTTTCCAAATTTCTAATACATATTTACCTTTTCCATAAAGGTTTTGGGAAGGACAATGGAGCAGTCAGCATTCTAACAGGTAATATCACCTCCCATATTTTATTAAATTTGTGACAGCATGAAATTCAGCTCACTTTAATTTACACAATACTGAATGATCAACTCAGAGCAAAGTTTCAATCTCAAATTAAAAGCCCAATTTTCTGACACCCCCACAAATTAATGCTTTCTCTGTAAAATTATGTCAATTTGTTTCTCTACAATACTCCATAAAGTGTTTATCTAAATAAATATTAGCTTATGTACTCTTTGCATTATACTGCTGTAAGTGTAATATTTCATTTTTATCAGAAATCATCATCAACTTCTTCCATAATTTTCTCATGGCATTTTTCACCTCCTTATTTCTAAAAGTATAAATCAAAGGATTGAGCAAGGGACTCAGGGTGGCATAAAATATTGCTAGCATTTTCTCAGAGGAGTAGGCAAATGTAGGTCGTGCATATACAAATATGCATGGGACAAAGAACAAAATCACAACAGCAATGTGGGATCCACAGGTGGAGAGAGCTTTCCACCGCCCTTCAGAACTGTGGGTTCTGAGAGAGAAAAAGATGACTCCATAGGAGACAACCAACAAGGAGAAGATTATAATGCACATAGACCCACTGTTGGCAACAACAAAAAGGCCAAAGATGTGAGTGTCAGTACAGGCAAGCTTCAGTAATGGGTACAAATCACACATGAAATGATCGATGACATTGGGACCACAAAAGGGCAGCTGGAATGTGAAGAGAATTTGTATGATGGAATGCAAGAAGCCCCCTGCCCAGGCCACCCCCACCAGAGTGCCACAAAGCCTCCAGTTCATGATGGAAGAGTAGTGCAAGGGTTTACAAATGGCCACATAACGGTCATAGGCCATGGCTGTCAGGACAATCAATTCCACCCCAGAAAGGAAATGTTCAGCAAAGATCTGTGTCATGCATCCTTCAAAAGAGATGGTTTTCTTCTCATACAGTGAGTCCACAACCATCTTTGGTGTGATGACAGAAGAAACACATGCATCCAGGAAGGACAGAAATGCCAAGAAGAAGTACATGGCAGATCCAAGCAGGGCAGGGCTGCATATGATGGTCACTAGAATGAGCAAGTTGCCACCAACAGTTGCAATGTACACGAACAAAAATATAACAAGTAAAATTTTTTGAATTATTGGATTTTGAGAAAGCCCCAGAAGGATGAACTCAGTCACAAAGCTTTGATTTTCCATGATTCCCACGAAAAAGCTGACAATAAAATAGTGATCATGAAAATCTGCACTGATGAGGAAAAAATTGTTTCAAACAAATCTATATTATTGTCATTGAGAAGTCAGTACATCATCATGCAAAATCAGCTTGAGTGTTTTTAGTATCACTGAGACCACAAAATTCGAAATCAGTTTCATTATTAAAGATCAAGTAGAACTGAGCTGAAGACAAATTATTGAATACTTTAAGATAGCCAGAGGTAGCTGGGTGTGGTGGTGCACACCTGTAATCCCAGTGGCTCGGGAGACGGAGGCAGGAGGATTACAAGTTTAAGACCAGAGGCAGTCTGCGTAACTTAGCCAGACCCTGTCTCAAAAAGTAAAAAAAAAAAAAAAAAAAAAAAAATGCTAGAGGCAGCAGCTCAGTGGTCCAGCTCTTGCAAAGAATGCAAGCGCAAGGCCCTCAGTTCAAGCCCCAGTAACCAATAAATAAATAAATAAATAAATAAATAAATACATACATAAATAATAAATATAGCCAGAGTTTTATTATGCTGAAATGAAAGCACTTACATGTAGCAAATAAGTGAAATAGCTTTTATTTCAAACTCCAGCTAAATCATTTACTAGTGTTTTCCAAGTGTGAGTTATTGAGAAGCATTCAGAAACCAAAGCCAAATTATGAGAAAGAAGGACTGTAATGCATCAATCAAGCCTACCATTGGCATGAAATAGTGGTGACTAAGAAGAAAATCATGCAATATAAGAGTTCAAAAATCATGACTACTCTGCAAAAGTTTTTTAAGAGCCTGAACTGAATTAAGCCTTAAAATGAATTCATTCTTTATGAAAGAGAAGGGTTAATTTAAAAAGTGGTTAGCTCTATACTTAATATGTAACATGTACAAGATGTATGAGGTGTTTTTAATTTATTATTTAAAAATTAGAACAGAACTTCACAAAATAATGTCTACCTCTGAATGTTGTCATAATAACTAAATGAAATAATGCAATGAAAACAATTGGTCAGGGCTCACTTATTAGGAAACAATCTTTACTAGGCTTTATTATCTCTATTTTACTGATGGGACACTTGAGTTTAAAGATACTAAGTTCAAGCAAAAAACACATACTTGATCTAGAATGTTACATAGTACCTCTGTCCCCTACTCATGTCTTTCCATCTTATCCATAGGAAAAGGATGTGGATTTTTTTTTTCCCATCAAGGATGTAAAGGCCAAGATGGATTTGGAGTCTCCATGAAACTATAAATGTAAAGTCTCTCTCTCTTTTTTTTTTTTTCCTTCTTTCTTTGGAGGCAGAGTCTTACTGTGTAGCCTAGGTAGGTCCCTCTGGAGTGCTAGGATTACCACCACTGTGCATAGCTCCAAGGCTCTGATTATTTGTTCATATTTGAATAAAGCATCTTGATAAAGGAAACAGAAGAACTGATAAAGAAACAGAAGACAACGGATGGTCCAATCACTTGTCTATTCAAATTGCCAACAACCATATAGGTAAGATAAGAAAAACATCATGATGAGTATCAGCCAGGGCCTTGAGGCTTTATTAGTCATTTGCCAATTATTTGTGGAGTATGATCTGGTCTGTTTGTATATATCCTCAAGATATATATGCTTCAAATTGGTACTATTTTATTATAAAATGGAGATGTTCATAAAACAGCTTAACTGCTCATCACCCAGGGTTACTATGGGAGTCAAATTTTAAAATGTAAAAATATTGTTCATGATAAAGCAAAATTTTATCAATTGTAGTAATTATTTACTCAGTTAAAAATCTGGCTTCTTACCTACAGAAAGTTTTCCTGAGTCATCCAATTAGTTGAATATTTGACATCATTTTCTATAGGTAGATACAGCTTCAAAGGATGATTGTATTCTCATCTTATACATATAACTGTAATGTACCAAAAAACACATATGTGTATACAAATGTAAAATTATATATATATATATGTATGTATATATATACACAGATATATACACACGCACACACACATATATACATACACATATATAGGCACATGTTTATTTATAAAAGATTTATAAAAGATATTTATAAAAGATAAATCAAAATATAATGGGGCATTTATAAGAATTCAATGAAGTTATTTTTATGAGTATCATTTAGACTAAACAGAAACAATTGAAAATGCTAATAAAATTAATAAATATACATTTGTTTACATTAATATCTTTTCTTTTGCTTATTTTCCACTGCTTCAGGTTCATTCCTAACCAATGCTTACACTATGAACTCCACTTACAAACTCTCACCAAAAAAACACAATGGTATACAAAGAATTTAAAAGGTCAATAGATCAATCATCATTTATCACAGAGAAAAAAGTCATCTAGCCATGGTCAGCTTAGCCTAGGGCCAAAACAGGAAAATGAATAAAGTGAAATTAGTGAGAACATCAGCTCTTGACTCATGCAACCATAGCTTCAAATCCAAGCTCTTCTACTTGTCCTGCTGCACAGAATATGTTACTTAAAATTCTAAAAGCCCTTTAAGCTTCAAGTTATATTTCCATTAATGAATTTAATAAGAATATCTACTGACAGGTTCTCAGGAGAATCAGGTAAGGCCATACACATAAAAGTGTTGATTCCATAAGAAGCACAGATGATGAAGAGATGTGAGATCAAGTCCCTGGACCTACTGACAAACAGCAGAGATGATAATATTTTTACTCCTGATTCCTGATTTACCAACAAAAGACAGAGAAGTGTTTTTACTAATCATTTATTTACAAATGTAAGTTTCATTTAGTCTGTTGCAGTGTCATATTTTAAATGTACAACATTTTAAAATGTGCTCCGTGATCCCTGAATACTTAGTGTGGTCCTCACACCAACAACATGCATCTTCTGTTTCAGACAACTTCATTGTACAAAGAAACCCAAATTGTGTGGGGGGGTTGAACGGAAGACAAGGCCCTATGTTAATCCATTAAGTAGGTAAATAGTCTCTCATTTGTATACCTGGAGTGATCTAAGAGCAATAACATACAACTAAAATGTTTTTGGATGTAAGCAAACTAGTATCTTCTGTTTTTCAGACATATTCAATTAACAAAATTAGTGCTAAAATTATTGACAATGGAAATACAGTGTGCCTATGGTTTATAACCACAAGGTTCAAGATTTAAAATCCTTTAGGAGGGAATTGTAAATGTAACCTTTTATCTTGGATTGTATCTCACAACAGACAAAATAAAGTAGTGAAATGTTTAATGTAATATGAATAAAATCTGATGTTTAAGAATACTATGTCTATCTCTATTTCTAAGTCTTGACAAATGTACCCATAATAATGTAAGATGATAATACTAAAAGAAAATAAAAGTAGTGTAAAAGAAATTTTATGCTTGCAATTTTTTTTAGTCTAAAATTACTCCAAATAAAAAGCTAAATATGGTTGTTGCTGTTGTTGTTGTTGTTGTTGTTGTTAGGTGCCATCGAGTCAATAACTGACTCATACTGACCCTAGGTGTAACAGGTGAAACACTACTGTCTGTGCTTCTCTGCTATTCATAGCATTTTCAGTGACTGATTGTTTACTGGGAGTGGGTTGCTGGGTCTTTCTCCCAAGTCTGCAATGCCTAATGTCCACAAATGGTCTCCCATCCAACTAACCAGGCTTCACCCTGTTTAGCTTTCAAAATCTGATGGGATTGGATGCCACAGTGGTATAGCTGCAGGCAAAAAAAAAAAAGTTAAATATCAAGGAACAATTTGTTCAGTTTCTATTATCAAGCAGCTAGCAATACCAATGTGTCATTGAAAAAAACACCATGCCTAAAGTTACCAGACCACAAGGGTCAGAGTAATTATGAACATGATTTTCACAGTAAAAATCAAAAAGAGTATAATAATGTTGATGCTACTATCTTAACATACACAGTGAAGTGAAAAATTAAATCATAAGATATAATGAGGAAATATATAAAATAACCACTAGTAGAAAAGTGTGTATGTAAATCAAACCATCATAAATTAATATCACATTATGAGTAATATAATAATATGAGGATGTAGAAGGTGAGGGATTTTTGCAATATGTTAAGTGAAATAAAGAAGAAAAATTCTAACACCCATGCTATTGCATGAATGTTTTATGTTTATTCACTTATTTATTTGGGGGGACTGGGAGGTGGAACCCAAACCCCTACATGCAACTACATTCCTAGATCCCTAGATCCCTTTTTTTTTTTTTTTTTTGCATTACTGGGAGTTGAACCCAGGGCCTTGCACTTGCATGCTTTGCAAGTGCTGTACCACTAAGCTTCACCCTCAGCCCATTTTTTTTACTTTTTAAAGATAGGATCTAGTTAAATTACGCAGACCTCTGGTCTGGAATTTGTGGTTCTCCTGCCTCCGCCTCCCTAGCCACTGGGATTATAGGCATGCACCACCACACCCAGCTCCCAGACCCTTTTTTATGTTTTATCTTGAGACAGGGTCTCATTAAATTATGCAGGCTGCTCCTGGCCTCAAACTACAATCTTCCTGCCTCTGTCTCCCAAGTCACTGGAGTTACAAGCATGCACCACCACATTTAGCTTGCACTTATATTTTAAAACTAATTTTATAATCTGGAAGGAAAAATATAAAAATGATAGTGACTTAGTTTGCAACACCTACCTGGTTCCTATTGTAAAACTGTTTAAACTTCAGCATAAATTTAAAAATACAACGTCAGCTTCTCCATCACCTACCCAGAAGTAAGTTGTGAGGTTTGTTGAACATGCATTTGCAAAAGTGGAGCAAGCATAACATAGACTCTTATATTAAAATTTTAAACTATTATAAATTTTCCATTAATGGCTATACCATGGATTTAGCTGTCCCTGTCCTATATGCACTTACTTTGGTATCAATTTTAAATCTATATTCTCATATGGGCAGCAGTTTATTCTGTTCATATTTCTCCTGGAACATCCCATGGTCTTTCTCTTCAGAATACCTGTGTCCTTGAATATGCTGGAGCAGCTCCTCAGACTGCCAAAGCCCCCTCATAGCACCAACTGTGAAAGTTAGTATAATGTGCTCAAGTGTATTTGTACTACACTACTGTGATTGATAGGGACATCCATTACAGCCTGGCCACAACACTCAAACTTTTAATTATTCCATCAAAATTTGCAATCCTCTGAAATGCAAAAGCAAAACACATGAATTTGTAAATTAGACAGCTCACCATGTATCAGTTCCTTGAACATTTTGGTGATGGCCATCTGCTATTCTCTATGGAGAAAAAGTTAATTCAGTGGTGGCCGAAATGTGATGCTTATGTCCAACTCTCCCTTCTACATCTAAGAGGTAAGAAGGAAGCACCTCTCTGGCAGTTGTGGTGGAGGATGTTCTCACTCCATCTCTAGGTCTGTCTATAACATGGTCTCCGGATAAAAGAAAAATGAAGAAATAGGAGTTTCCTCCTTGATTTCCAACTAGAATTTAAAGAGGTTTCCCTGAGAGATAATGGACCTGTAGAATTGATTCTCAGTTCTCCCCAGGGTTTGGAAATTTTCCATCAGCATGATTTTCCAAGACACAGTGTTGTGTGATTTTTCCTGATAGAATGTTACAAAACTCTTATGCCCCCAAACAATTAGAATTTTTTTCTTTTTCTTCTGTTTCTTTTAACTGCTCTTTGGTTAATGAAAGATGCTTTCATTTCCCATCATATTCAGGAATATAACATTGTGTCTAGGGGGATAGAAAATGGTGTCTTTTGGGGAATTCAGAAAAAAATAATTATGTATTTACCAAATGTAAGAACTGAGACCTATGGTAAGGAATGCACCCATTCATCCATAAGGAAATATGTATTGTTTTGGGAATATAGTAGTAAGTTAGTGCTTTTTAAATTTAAAAAAAAACTTTTATGAATACAAAGAAATATACATTAAATATTATTTTTCTCAGAAACTAATCTTGAGAATTTATAACTTTAATACTAAAAACACAACTTGTAGATATTGAAGTATTTTTTCTTTTCTCATTTTATTTGAATGATGACATGGCAGATCTGTTTAATATAAGGGAACAGAAACATTGACTAATACTTGAAAAAAAAATTTAGGTCTTCAGGCTCTCTCAGAAAGGATCATACCAAAGAATTTTTGCTTTATACGGTTCTCAAACATTTCATTCCACTTTTATGTCTATTCATACCCCATGCAAAAATGCGCAATTGTGTCGTCCAATTCCGTCACATCTCAGAAACTAAGGGTCAGGCCTGGTTAGTACTTGGAGGGAGACCACCTGGGAACAACAGGTCCTATAGGCTTAGGAGAAGGATTGGGCAATCCATTCCCCCAAAACAATCAGCCATTGAAAACCCTATGAATAGCAGAGAAACACTGACAATAGTGTTTTGCCTGTTGTACATAGGGTTGCTATGAGTTGGACACCAACTTGATGGCACCTAACAACAACATAAGAAAATTAAGGCCAAAAAGAACCACCACTTCTTATAAACAATAGCATTAAGAGACAAATCCTATTTTATTTGTATTAATATTTTAGATGTATGTTCTGGCACTGAAGAATCACATGGCATGGATCTTGTCCCAAGTCAGGTATTTTTTAAATAATACTCCTTAATAAGACAGTAGCACACTGAAATTGTAGCTCAGTGATAGAGGCTTGCTTAGCATTTGCAGGGTCCTGTATTCAATCCTCAGTACAAATAAAAAGGTGCTAACAATACATTGTACAACCCTGGTTCTCATTTCAAACTATTCTTAGCCTCTCCTACTTTATTCTTTGCCTTGCTTGACTTAATCCTTTAATATTTGCTGCTATTACAAAAACAATGTGCAATAACATGTGAATGATATCATGGACTTGAAGTGGAGTAGATAACAAAAAATGTCATTTTTTACAGTTATGGAAAGTAGGGTTGATTTTTTTTCCAAATTCAAATATACTGGGCTAGGATTTAGCTTAGTTGGTAGAGTGCCATTCAGCACCCCAGGTTTGATCCCCAGCACTGCAAAAAATGGGAGAAGGACATGGCAATCCACTCCCAACGTAATCCCAAAACAATCAGCCATTGAAAACTCTATGAGGATCACTTTGAGTTAGACCAGACTCAACAGCACACAACAACAACAACAGGATTAGGAAAACCTCTAGGTACCAACTCTAGAAGAGTACCTCCTCAGCTATCCACAGTCCCTATCAGTACAGAGCAAAAGAACTCCAGCCAGCTCTTTGGTAACACAACCTACTTGAGCTATTCTGTGTGGTATAAGTACACCTAGACATACCAAATCCTTTGGAGTACAGCAAAGGTAATACTAAGATGGCAGTTTATATGTATAAGTCCCTAAATTTAAAAATCAGAGAGAACTCAAATGAATAACTTAATGATGCATCTTAAGGTCTTAGAAAAAATAAGAATAAGCTAAACACAAAATTAATAGATAGATGGAACTTATAAAGATCAGGGCAAAAGTTAATGAAATGGAGAGTAAAATAATAATACAAAGAACCAATGAAACAAAGAGTTGGTTCTTTGAAAAGATAAACAAGATCAACAAATCCTTACAGAAATTAACCAAAAGAGAGAATAGACCCAAATCAATAAATTCAGAGATGAAAATGGGATGTTAAAGCAGATATCAATAAAATTCAGAAAATCATTAGGAGATATTTTGAAATTTTATATTTCAGTAAATTGGAAAACAAAAGAAATGGATAAATTTCTAGACACATATGACTTATCAAAATTAAACCAAGAAGACATAAATAAGTTAAGTAGACCTCTAGTGAGCAATAAGATTAGAGCAATAATAAAGTCTCCACAGACCAGGTGCAGTGGAACACAACTGTAATTCCAGCAACATGAGAGGCAGAAGTTGGAGGATGGCAAGTTTGAGACCAGAGGCAGCTTGCATAACTTAGAAGGGCCTTTATATCAAGATAAAGATTTGTTTAAAGGGATTTGAAGTTTCAAATCAGTAGTAGAGTACTTGCAAAATATGTTCAAACCCCACACCAGTTACAACAAATAAAAAGAGTCAACAACAACAACAAAAAGTCCAGGCCCAGGTGGATTCACTGTTCATGTTTACCTGACCTTTAGAGAAGAACTAACACTAATACCAATGTTCGTCAAGTTACTTCACAAACTGAAAAAGGAATAAATTGTATCAAATCATTCTATGAAGACAGAAACACTCCAATAGATGAAGACACAATAAAGAAGACTACAGACCAATTTCTCTGGTGCATATAGATAGAAAAAAATCCTCAATAAAATACTCAGAAACTAAATTCAACCAGACATTTAAAATTATACATCAAGACCAAGTTGTTTTCTTTCAGCAATAAAAGAGTGGCTCAACATATACAAATCAACAGTGTAATACAGCACATAAATATAACCAAAGATGAAAGTCACATGATCATATCAAGCAATGCAGAAAAGGTTCAGCTTTGAGGAAGCTCCATATTTCTTTATGGTAAAAATCCCTGAGGACAATAGAAATTGAAGAAATATCCCCAACATAATGAAGGTTTTGTATGAAAAGCCTATAGTCAATATTATACTAAGTGAGGAAATCTAAAATACCCCCCGTAAAACCAGGGAGACATAAGGGTATTCATTCTATCCACTCTTATTCAAGATAGTACTTAAATTTTAAACCAAAGCAATAAGACAAGAAAAAGAACGGGATACAAATAAGAGAGGAAGATGTCAAATTATCCCTATTTGCAGGTGATATGATTCTGTGACATGATTCTGTGACCCCTGTGGTATACAATCCCATCAGATCTTGAAAGCTAATCCAGGTTGGGCTTGGTTAGTATTTGGATGGGAGACTGCCTGGGAAAACTAGGTGCAGTAGGCTTGGAAGAAGGACCTGGCAGCACACTCCCAAGAAACCAACAGCCATTGAAAACCCTATGAATAGCAGAGAAGCACTGACAATAGTCTTTCATCTGTTGTATGTAGTATTACTATGAGTCAGACCCTGACTCAATTGCACCTAGCAAAAACAATGATTCTATACTTATAAAATCCTAAACCCAGTACCAGAATCCTTTTATAGCTGATAAACACTTGCATCAAAGTTGTTGTTGTTAGGTGTTGTTGAATCAGATCCAACCCATTGTGACCCTATGGACAACGCACAAAACACTACTCAACGCTGTGCCGTGCTGGACACAATTGTCAGTGCTTCTCTGCTATTCATAGGGTTTTCGATGGCTGATTGTTTTGGGAGTGGGCTGCTGGGTCCTTCCCCTAAGCCTACAGCACCTGGTATTCCCAGGAGGTCTACCATCCAAGAACAACCAGACATGACCTTACTTAGCTTCTGAGATCTGATGAAATGCAAGGTTTGTACAGCTGTAGACTTTCATCAAAGAGCAGGATACAAAACCAATGTACAAAAATCATTAGCTTTTCTATACACCAACAACAAACTCATTGAAAAACAGTCAAGAAAACAATCTTACTCTGATAGCTTCAAGAAAAATAAAATACCTAGGAATAAACCTAACTAAGGAAAGAGGTGAAAGACCTGTACAAGAAAAACATGATATACATGCATGAGAATGTCATAAAAGAAAAGATCAATTTCTATCATGCATATATGTGAAATAAGAAAAGAAAGAAAGAAAAGGAAAAGAAGGAAGGAAGGAGAAGGAAGGAAGGAAGGAAGAAAGAAAGAAAGAAAAGAGAAAGGGGTAAAAAGAAAGAGAAAGAAAGGATTCTATGAGGGCAGTTAGATGATAGAGAAGGAAAAGCATACTAGCATGTATACACTTTTGTTATGCACTTCATGGTCTAAGACAGTTCATACGCTTTATGCAGATGATATTTTAGACTATAATCTTACTCCTTCATAAGCTTCCCCAAGAGAATAATGAAATCTTATCTATCTTCTACCATGGCTATTTTTAAGAAGAAAGCAAATATCATGCACTCTTCTGCTTTGGGCCTGGCATAGAAGATTAAGGAAAAAAACAAGGATTTGGCATTTTTGTACACAGTAATCAATTACTAGGCATTTTATGAGTGTTGTGATGATAGGGTAAGTTAATATTTTCCTGTAAATAAATGTATGCCAGAAGCCACATGGCAACCTGGGATTAATAGACTTTATGAGTGTGACATATAGAATATGTATATTTCAATGATCTCTTCATTAATAATTGTTCAAATACAATTACTTTCACTTGAGTACAACAACAATAACATAGAGAAAATTAAATCATCAAATAAATTAAAATAGAATCCTCTTTTAAAACCTATCTTTTATTCTCTTGTGCTTCTCAGTTTTATTCTATCATTGGAGCTGGAAGGAGTCAGTTTCCTATATCTGCACTTGATCCTGGTCATGTTGGCATGATGGTGTCTCACGAATTCCCTTGCATCATATTGAATAAGAGATACTCATTGGTAACTCCCTTATGGAAGCCTCCCAGTCTCCTTTCCTGTAGCTGTTAGGAATGAGGTGGTCACCTCACCCCAGAACTCATCCACAACCATGAATGGGACAACAGGCTCTATCACTCATGAAATTCAAGAAGTGACTGAAATTCTGTGTTGTTGTTGTTGTTGTTGTTGTTGTTGTTGTCAGGTGCCATCAAGTCACATGATACAGGGATACCTACAGTGGAGGCTGTATGAATATTCTCCTTCCTGCCATTACTAAATACTGGTTAGTTTTCCCTAAGGGCTGGAGTTTAGCCTGGTTGGTAGAGTGCCACTCTGCACTTTCTGAGGACCTGGGTTCGATCTCTACTACTGCAAAATGGGAAAGGGATGTTTAGCTCAATTGATAGAATATCACTCTGCAGTCTTTGAGGCCCAGGGTTCAATCCCCAGCACCTCAAAAGTGGGAGAAGGACATGGAAGCCCAATCCCAAAACAATCAGCCATCAAAAACCCTATGAGGGTAGATATGGGTCTGACATAATTCGATGGCACCCAACAACAATAATTTTTCCCTAGAGACATTGAGAATACTGTTGTAAATCAAAATTTCTTTTCACTTGAAATAGTTTATGTGTCTGTCCCAAATGACTTAGTTATTGTCTTCTTTCCACAGGTTTTTTTAAAAGTATGAATAGTCAAGACAATGACAAGTAATTTTTATTTCTACTATTTTTTATTTATTAGATTCTAAGTTAGTACGCAATTTGTCTTTAATTTACATATAAGGATATTGAGTTTCCAACTCAGGGTAGAAGCCTGATGTATAAATGAAAGCATCATTTTCCAAAACTAAACATGATGCTGTTTCTAAAGGATTGTATTACCTCCTTACAGATAGTGTCCTTCCCATAAAGTCTTTGTCTAAGACTAATTGATTTCTTTATAACATACATTATTTTACAAAGTTTAATGATGTTGTATTTCATCAGAATCTACCACCAATCTTTTCCACACTTTCCTCATGGCATTTTTCACTTCCTTATTTCTGAAAGTATAAATCATAGGATTGAGTAAGGGAGTTAGCATTGTGTAAATAATTGCCACCATTTTGTCAAAGTAATAGGAAGTTGGAGGTCGTGTATATGTAAATATACATGGAACAAAGAACAAAACCACAACAGTAATGTGGGATCCACAGGTAGAGAGAGCTTTCCTCCGCCCTTCAGAACTGTGAATTCTAAGAGACAGCAAGATGACACCATAGGAGACAACCAACAAAGAGAAGATTAAAATGCAGATAAGCCCACTATTGGCAACAACAAAAAGGCCAAAGATGTGAGTGTCAGTGCAGGCAAGCTTCAGTAAAGGATACAAGTCACATATAAAATGATCAATGACATTAGGGCCACAAAAAGGCAACTGGAAAGTGAAGAGAATTTGTATGATGGAATGTAAGAAGCCCCCTGCCCAGGCCACCCCTATCAAAGTGCCACAGAGCCTCAAGTTCATGATGGAAGAGTAGTGCAAAGGTCTGCAAATGGCCACATAACGGTCATAGGCCATGGCTGTCAGGACAATCACCTCTGCCCCACCAAAAAAATGTTCAGCAAATAGTTGCATCATGCATCCTTCAAAAGAGATGGTTTTCCTCTCATAGAGGGAGTCTACAATCATCTTTGGAGCCATGGCAGAGGAGAAGCACGCATCCAGGAAGGACAGGAATGCCAAGAAGAAGTACATGGGGGAGCCGAGAAGTGCAGGGCTGCAGACGATGGTCACTACAATTAGCATGTTGCCCCCAAGAGTTGCAATGTAGACAAACAAAAATATAACAAATACTATTTTTTGAACATTTGGATTCTGTGAAAGCCCCAGGAAGACAAATTCAGTTATGAAGCTCTGGTTTTGCATAATTCCCAAGGCAATTGTGAATGTAAAGAAATGATCATGTAAATTTGCAATTATGATGAAGATTTGCTTCAGTCCAATTTGAAGTTTTATAGTCATCAGTAGTCTGGTACACTCAGATGCAAAGTTACCTTAAGTGACTTTGTTATCAGTAAGAACATAAAGTTACAAAAATTTTGTGGTTGTTAGTTGGAATTCAGGCAGAATTGAAGTGAAGATAAATTATTGAATACTTTAAAGAAGGTATAGCTTCTATATAGGAAAATGGAAGAATCCACATGTGGTAGAGAAGATTAATAATTTTTATCTCTAATACAAGTTTTGATAATGTACTGATGACTTCCTAAAATAAATTTTTGTGAAGCATTCTGAAGCCTCACCTGTGTTATGAGGAAATGAAGAGTGTAATTGACTAGTCATGCTTGTCATTGTTAGAGAACTGGGAAGGAAGTGACTGCCAAGCCTTCTCTATTTTGAGGCCAGTCAGATCTACAAGCAAAAAGACATAATATGCATTTCAGTAAACAATATAATAGGAAGTAATAGGAAAGTTGATAATAGGAATAATAGGAAGTTGAAAATCATGTATATTCCTCAAAATTTTCTTTAAAAGTCTCAATTGTATTGGGCCTTTCGAAGAATTTATTACTTGTGAAACAGGAAGATCTATGGGAAAAAAATGTCCAGCTACACACTTAACACATCACAAGTATGTATGAAATGTTGAGGCTTTTAAAAGTATCCCTCAAGAGCAGAAAGAAGGAGGAAGGGATCTAGCAAAAGGAAGCGATGACGGGAGAAGGCAGGAGGGGGAGGAGGGACAAGGAGGAGTGAGGAATGAGAGACAGAGACTATAGAGACTGCAGCGCAGCGCTCTACCAACTGAGCTAAATCCCAGCCTGGTTGAAATCTAGGCTCTACTTATTCTATGCCATGGAACAGGTTACTTCAAATTCCTAAAATTGTGTAAGCTTCAAGTTTTGCCTCTGTAAATGAATGTATTTGGTTGAAATAGGAAAGGCTATCAATAGACTTTTGAGGTCAACCTCAAAGTAAACAGCCCAACTTTAATAGTTCAGGAAATTATTATAATAATACCAATAATACCAAAGGATCACAATAATGCAAGTGGGCTAGATTATTCATGTAATGCTGCTGACAGTGTAAAAAGGTAGATCACTATAGAAAAAAGTTTGGACTTAAATCATAATTGGGCTGCAAGGGTATAGAAAAATATTCCCACTAAAAGACATGTAAGCAGAAGAGAGGCAATTGGTGGGGGAGGGGCACAAGAAGGTAAAGGCAAAGTTATCTGTGCAATGTACAATGAAACGCATGTATGGAAATGTCACAATGAAATGCATGTCAGAATGAAACACATCAAGTTGTACAGTAAAAATTTCCAAGAAAAAAAAAGAAAACTTTGGGCAGTTCATAAAAACAATAATGCCTACTTCTGAATCTTGTCATAATGATTAACTGCAATAACACAAGGAAAGCAATAGCACAGGACCCACTGAACTCTAGAACAGTCTATGTCTTATTATCTCTGTTTTATTGATAAGAAACTGATACTTCAAAAGGTTACATCCAAGCAATCAACAATTGCTTAATCTGGTATGTTATACAGAACCTATGCCTGAAGACCCAAATCCTTTTACTGAATCAACAGGGAAAGAATGAGAACTTTTGTTTTCTATCAAAAATTTCAGAGAAGGGGTAGCTTTTCTAGAGTCTCTACTATCAATACTCATCAATGTTAAACTTCTGATTCTTTGTTCATATTTGAATGAAGCATCTTGATAAAAGACACAAGGTAAGTGATGAAGAATCAGAAGGCAATGGCCCAATCACCTTGCAATCGTGGAGACTCTCAGCAGCCAAATAGATAAGGAAGAGAAAAGGTATGTTGGAAATCAGCCAGTCTTGGAGCTTACTAATCATATGCCAATTATTTATACAGCATGACCTGGTCTGATCAGGTATAACTTCTCAAGATATACATGTTTCAGATGTATATGAGTTTCTTATAAAGCAGAGATGTTCAAATACAGCACACTTACTCATCTTCCAGAATAATAATAGAGGTCAAATTTAAAAATGTGAAAATGTTACTTAGGATAGTATTCCCATACCAGCTATAGTTTTATGTGCTCATATAAAAACCCAATTGCCTTACCCACAAAAAAACTTTTCCATTATTTTTCCACTGATAGACCCAGATTCAAAGAATGATACAGACTTACCTATTCATATTACTAAAATGGATTAGTTAAATAGGTAAATACTTTAATAATCTACATATATATATATATATATATATATATACATAGGTAAAACAGCCTACCATATAAATAAGTATATAATAGGTAAATAGTTTAATAATATCTATGTATATACAAATATTCACAAACATATACTATTTGAGTGGCAAATATGAGCAATGAACAATGGTATACATGCATGGAATTGTCATATTAAGTTCATTAAGTTGTACACTAACTAAAGGAATTATTTATAAAAATGGTAAACAAAATAGGTAAAGCAAAGACAAATGGTGCTTATTGTGAGAATTAAAAATAAGTTCATTTATGAATTCCACTTGACACCAAAAACAATGTTAAATGTTAAAAAACTAACATGTATAATTAGTAAATTAGTTTTTTTCTTATTCTTACTTTAAAGCAATCATTTTCATTGTATTCTCAGGTTCATTTCTACCCAATGTCTGCAAAATGAACTCTAAATCCATGTACAAGCTGCCACCAAGGAAATAAGACCATAAAACAAACCCTAAGTGGTCATTGCATTTGTCAATAATCATTTATTATAGAGGAGTGTATATTGATATATAACCCAGCTCTGATCATCTTATCCTGTTGGTAAGGCAGAAAAGAGAATGAAGTGAAAGGAATAATTATAAACATCAACTCTAGGTGCATGCCTACCTGGTTGAAATCTTGTTGTTGTTGTTAGGTGCTGCCGAATCAGTATCGGACTCATAGCGACCCTCATAGGGTTTTCAATGGCTGGCTGTTTTGGGATTGCCTTGGGAGCGGATTACCAGGTCCTTCTCCCATTTTGTGGTGCTGGGAATTGAACTCAGGACCTCAGAGACTGCAGCCCAGCGCTCTACCAACTGAGCTAAATCCCAGCCTGGTTGAAATCTAGGCTCTACTTATTCTATGCCATGGAACAGGTTACTTCAAATTCCTAAAATTGTGTAAGCTTCAAGTTTTGCCTCTGTAAATGAATGTATTTGGTTGAAATAGGAAAGGCTATCAATAGACTTTTTGTGAGAATCAGGTAAGGCCATTCATATGAAAACAGATGCAGTCAGAAGTATAGATGTTGAGCGGTAAGAAAAAGTTCCTGTAGCCACTGACACAGAGCAGAAATGACAACAATTTTACTAATTTCTGCTTTCCCAAGACCAAGGCTGTTAACTGTGCTGCTCATCTCCTTATGTGCTTAGAAATGTAAAATATCTTCTTTGTTCAGTCGCAGTGTAATATTTCTTTTTTTTAATGCACAGCACTTTTAAACCTCCTTGATAGACCCTGAATACAATGTTGTGGACCTCGAAGCCACCTGCATCCACTCCTGGTTCAGACAGCTTCATTGCACAAAGAAAACCAATTTGAGTGGGAGGTTAAAAGGAAGACAAGGCTCCATGTTAATCTAACAATTAAAAGATTCTTATGTTTCCGCTTTCTTTATCTGGAGTAATCTAAGAGCAATACCAGTTTAGAATTAAAATATTCATTAAATATAACCAAGCCAACTCCTCCCTTTATTAAATAAAAGATTTTCCAAAATTAGTATTCAAACACTGAAAATGGAGAGTATAAAATGCTTAAAGTCCCAGATTCAAGATTTTATTTATTTATTTATTTATTTATTTATTTATTTATTTATTGCAGTACTTGTGGGTTGAGACCAGGACCTCATACATGCTTTATGGTTGCTCTACCACTGGGGTACATCCCCAGCCCATTTTTCATTTATTTAAATTTTGAGACAGGATCTCATTAAGTTATACAGCCTGCCTCTGCATTCTAACTCACCATCCTCCTGATGTTGTTGTTGTTAGGTGTTGTGGAATGGTGTCTGAATCATAGCAACCCTCATGGGGTTTTCAACAGCTGATTTTTTCGGGATTGCCTCAGGAATGGATTGCCACATCCTTCTCCCATCATCCTCCTGATATAGCCTCCCAAATCACTGGGATTATAGTTGTGCACCACCACACTTGGCAAAATTTTTTATTTTAAATAATTTAGAAGTTAATTGTCAGGGCTGGGAGTTTAGCTGAGTTGGTAGAGTGTTTGCTTAGCATGCACTGAGGCCCCAGGTTCCATCCCAACAACTGCAAAAAGAAAACAAGAAACAAAACAAAACAAAACAAAAATACTACAAAAAAAAGTTAATTGTCAGTCAGGCCAATGGTGCATGGCCATAATCCCAGCAATTTGGGAGGGAGAGGCAGGAGGATCACAGATTGGAGGCCAGAAGCAGCCTTTATAATTTAGCGAGATCCTGTCTCAAAATTAAAAAATATAAAGTAGGCTGGGAGTGTAGCTCGGTGACAGAGCACTTGCAAAGTATGTGTGAGGCCCTGAGTTCAACCCCCTGTTACCACACACACACAAGTAGAAGATAATTGTCAGCAGCAGAGATGGTGCAGGCCTGTAATCCCAGCAATTAGGGAGACTGAGGTATGACCATTGCAAGTTTCAGGCCAAAGGCAGACTGTGTAAATTAGTGAGATCCTGTCTTAAAATAAAAAATATAAAAATGGGAACTGTGATGCAGCTCAGTGGTAGAGCACTTAAAAAGGCAAAGCCTGGAGTTCAATCCAAGTACCACACACACAAAAAATGGTTGTTGTCTTAAATACAATGAGTTTATCCTGGATTGAATCCAAGAAGGGAAAAAGCACAGCAGTAGAAAAATATGTTAAATATAAATAAAACCTGGACTTTAGTGAAGAGTAATATGTCCATGCTTCTTTCATAATCCTGACAAATGCACCTATAGTAACTTAGAAGGTAACATTAGGGGAAACTGAGAGAGTAATATAAGTTTTCTGTCAATCCAAATTTGTTCCATGTAAAAGTTAATTTTTAAATGTTCAGTTTCTGCTATCAAAGAGCTAGCAATCTCTGCTTCATCAACTAGTAGCCATGTGTCATTGAACAAATCATCATCCTTCTATGTAATCTTCTATAGAGAGTAACACAGGTCAAGCTGCTGCACCTTCAAGAGTCTAATCGTTATGATAAACATATTGGGCAGAATGGTACAAAATATATCAGCATCATTTTTGAGTAGCACCTACATACAGAAAATGAACTGGAAATTGAATTAGCATAAGAATAAGCATGTCTTATTAAAATCAATCCCAAAACAATCAGCCATTGAAAACCCGCTGAGGACCACTATGAGTCGAGCCCTACTCAGTGGCACCTGACAACAATAATATTTTTAAATAATATCTCTTAAAACTGCAATGACACAGCCTCATTCATCTAATTCTTTTGTCAAAATATTAATAAGTAATTCTAGAATCAAAACCATGTTTGTATTCTTTATAATAGTAACTTCAAAGCTAAAATTTATTCTAAAATTGAAATGAGAGGGGGAAGTTTTACAATGGAAGATGCCACACCCTGTATACTAATGGAAAAGGAGAAATACGTAAAATATGCCACAATAGGAAAATATTTATGTAAATCAGACTTCTAAATTAAAATAATATAATGTTACCAATAAACATTAATTAATAATGTGAAGATTTGGAAGGTGATATTTTTATAATATGTTAACTGAGAAAAACAGAAGAAAAATTCTGATAACACTGATTATTTGCCCCGATCTTTTAAATACAATTTTATAATCTGGAAGTAAACATATAAAATGATGGAAGCTTTTAATTTGCAATGTATTAGATCACTATTATAAGAATATTTAAAAGAATATAAATTGAAATCCACAATACCTGATTGTCCATCATCTAGAAACATAAAAGGATATGAGGTTTGAGAAAAATTCATTTGCAAAGGTGATTTAGGCTGTTCATGTAATAACAGGTTATTTAGATTGCTAATATAAACAATGTTGCTGTTGTTGTTGTTGTTGTTGTTGTTGTTGTTGTAGTTAGGTGCCATTGAGTTGGTATCCGACTCATAGCAACCCTCTGTACAACAGGGGAAACACTATTGTCAGTGCTTCTGCGCTGTTCATAGGGTTTTCAGTGGCACATTGATTTTTGGGAGGGGGTTGCCAGGTCCTTTTCCCAAGCCTACAGCTTCTGGTGTTCCCAGGCGGTCTCCCATCCAGGTACTAACTTATAAACAATAAAATAATGAATTTGTGACCATGAGCACATTATACTCTCCATTGTCAATGTCTGAATATTAATTTTGGAAATTGTTTTATTTAATAAAAGGTGGGGTTGGTTTGCTTATATTTAGTGAATATTTTAAATATTAAAATTTCTAATATTAAATTTTAAACTATCATAAACTTTCTGTAAGTGGCCATACCGTGGACCAAGCCCTCCTCATCTTTTATTCACTTATTTCTATATCAATTTTAAATGAACAATCTCATACAGGTAGCAGCACAGCCTGTCCATATTTCTCTTGAAACATTATAGGGTCTTTCCTTTCTTGGTACCTATATCCTTCAATATGCTGCACCTGAAGTTTCTCAAGGCCCTCTTGCAATAAGATCTTTGAGCACTGGACCATATCCTAGGGTGGTGACCTTCAGAAAATTGAGTCAATGTGACCTATTACCCACATTGCCCACTATTTCCTTCCCATTAGTTTTAGCCACAAAAGTAATTCTGAAAATTATTGTTCTGAAAATAATAGAATTTCTGTTTAATCTTTGGAAAATATATAATAATCAAAACTAGAACAAAGATTAGTGGTAAGGTAGTTACCATAGTGTTTTATAATCATATTCAAGCACTAAATCTTACGTGCATTTACATGTACATAGTTGTGCATACCAGTCATATTTGCATACTTTTTATTATGAAATAAATATTGTTATTGCAAATTAAAAGACTACATTGAAATTCTGTTTGTAATCATCCTTCCTGCTAAGTTCCTTAAATCAATCCACCATGCTTTTGAGCTATCATTTTTATTTAACAGTAAAAGATTTATTCTTTGTCTGCCTAGGTAAGCATATTCCTTTTTGTGACTATGAGGAAAACAATGTTCTCTTCAGATTTCAGTGCCTTTTCTCTACCTTCAGTGATTCTCTGCTGATCACCCTAAATGAGTCAATTTTTATACTCTTACTATTTGAGATATGTGGGGGGGGAGACCTTTTCTCTGTTTCCACCTTTTTCTTTCCTGATTAATACTTGAGACTTCTTTTCTGCTGTCTCACTGGTATAGATCAAGCCATGACAACTAGCACTAAAGCAGCAGAGCCTCAGCCACTTAGATTTCCCTGAACAATTATAAGTAGAAATGTAATGCTGTTGAAGACATTAGACATAATCAGAGAAAATCAAGTGGACATATGGAGTCAGAAGAGTTCACTCTGTGATTTGAGTCTCCCTTACCTTCAGTGTCCTTCCTGGCACCATTTGTTAGCGTGTGGTTGCAATGTGGTACATCAGTAACCTAAACCATTATGTGGCACTAGAATTCACCATGTTTCTGCACCAGTATTCTTTACATAGCCTCTAAAATTTCTACTTTGGAGTCTAAAATATCAGGATGAGGAAGCGTTAGAGGACAAATATTGAATGAAAATATATTTAGAGAAAAACAATTAAATTGGAGATCTAGAACAAAAGTAGACACTTGTTCCATTTCTAAATTATTTGTATATAACTTGAAACTCTGAATACAGGTTTAATTGAATTAGACTTTCAGGAATAGTTGCTCCAAACCACTACACCTCACCTCAAATATGTGATTCTTTTAAACTTGGTGTTATTTATTGGCAACTTACAATATATCAAGTGTTGTCCTATGGCCTCCACATGTACTATATTATTTGCTTCTCTTTTCATTGATGTTGGTGATAAAATATCCATTAAAGATGAAGAGACTGAGGACCAAACAAATCATATAATTAGCTTAAATGTACACAATTGTCAATAAGCCCATGCATAGCATTAAACACAGCAGTCTGACCATACATCCACACTTCTAAGCACTGCATTGCAGTTTAAAAATCCTCTCTGAAAATGCAACAATATAAATACAAATCTCATTTGTATCAATTCCTTGAGAATTCTACTGATGACCGTCAGTAGATGACCATCAGTAGATGGACATTCAGTGTCTGGCTAAACTCTGAAGGTTGTTCCTAACTCTTCCTTTTCATTTGAGACAAAGAGGATGAGCATCTCTGGAAAACCAGATAAAGTCCTCATTGCCTCTCAAGTGCTCCCTTCCACATGGTCTCAGGAAAAAAACAGAAGTGAAGGAGCTAAGTTTCCTCCTTGGTTTCCAAATGGAATTTTAAAAGGTTTCCTTGAGAACTCAGGAGACTGTAGAATCGTTCCTCAGTTCCCTCCAGGGCATAGAAACTTTCCATCAGCATAATTTTCCAACACAGAATTTTGTGAGCTCTTTCACTTGCTTAAACATTTATAAAACTTTTATGTTTCCCACTAATTGAGGTGTTTTTTTCTCTTTATGTAGTTTTTTAAGTTTTGGATTTCTATTTGAAGATGTTTTCATTTCCTACCATATACAGGAATAGAGCGCTGGTATACTGAGAGGGAATATAGTGTCTCTGCAGAACTGAGACAAAATGATTGTATACTTACCAAATGTAAGAGCTGAGTTCTGCAGTAAGACAGCATCAATCCATAAAGAAACATGTATTCTTTTGGTATGGGGGCAGCAGAATGCTTAATAAAGGGTAAAATTTTATTTACATGGTCAAAATGTTATTTTTCCTCAAAAACTGATTTTGAAATTCCATTATTCTAAAATTAAAATCACAATTTATACCAATTAATTTTTTTCCTGTCCTTATTTTATTTGAAAATAAGATATGATAGGCTTATTTCATGGCAAAGGAATATAGCATCAAAACTAATGCTTGAGATGAAACTTGGGCTTAACTCATTGGGCCCCTTCAAGAGGGACCATACCAAACAATTTGCTGCTTTATAGTCTTTAACAATTATATTATACCTATTTTGTGTTTATTTACACCCCCCAGACTATCATATGTTTTCTTTCGTATGCAGAATCTATACTTTTTTTAAAGTCATGAAAGTAGAAGTGGTACTTTTTGGAAGGAAGGAACCAGGTAGAGGAAGGAGGGGGCAAAAAGGAAGGGTAAACGAGGGTCTGTATATTCAGAGCACATTACATGCATGTATGAAAATGACCCAATGAAACCCGTTATTTTGTATAGTTGATATGCAGCAATAAAAATATATTCTTTTTAACATGTTCACATTTTGACTAAAGTCAAAAGAAAGACAAAGAAAGAAGAAAGAGAGAAAAAGGAAGAAAGGAGGAAAGAAAGAAAGAAAAGAGAAAGAAAAAGAAAGAAAGAATATATGTCAAGTCCTTCTCCCATTTTTGTGGTGCTAGGGATCCAAACTGGGGCCTCAGACACTGCAGAGCAGCACTCTACTAACTGAGCTAAACACCAGCCCCAGTAACTATTGTAGTGTAATCTTATGAAAGAACTAATAAGCTATCTATGGAAGCCATTTTCTTGCCAGGTCATAGACCTTAAACTATGGTCCTTGCCACAGTATTTGGGATAACTTGACAGATGCAGCACTCAGAGCCTCTGAGGATGTCTGGTTGACTCTATGGGTAGGATATTATTTTTGGAGAGCACCCCAAAGGGGAAAAACAAGGATTAGGTCTGTGTGGTTAGGTCTTGGCTGGGATACCCCATTAGAAGGCACTACCTAATCCTAGACACTAAAAGAAAACATAAAACATTCAACAAGGTACTCCAGGGTGTGGATTCAAGGACAGCATCCCCCTATACTTAGGTTGAAGGGCAAAATTGAATAAAGTATTGGCTCTTTCCATCAATTAATATATAGTAATTTAGTCATGCAAGTAGTTAGAGGAAAAGTATTCCAGGTAGGCAGAATAGCCTATATAAATCTCTACAAGAGTATGCCTGGCCAGTAGGAGGATCAGAAAGGCACCAGAGATACTGGAGAAGTCATTGAGGGATCAGTTGTTAAGAGAAGAGCATTAGAGAGATAACTCTGTAGCCAGATTATAGCTGTCAGAACTTGATTGTGTTTCAACTTTTACCATGAAAAATGTGAAGATGTGACAGGATCTGGCTTGTAAGTTCGAAAGGCATCTCTTGAGTGTGGTGCTGAAGAAGAGATATTGGAGCAGGGGATGTTGAGATAAAGTTGAGGAAGTAGGTAAGAGGCAATTGTAATAGCTGCCCAGGTGAAGATGGTGATGGGTTGGAACTAGGTAATAACTCTAAAAGTGATCAGAAGTGACTGAATTTGTGATATGTGTTGAAAGTTGAATCAACAGGATTTCCTGATAGATTGGATGTGTCTTATGATATAGAGACCTAAGTGTCATCATACAGGTAATGTGGTTTTATTGACTTTGGGTGAGGGCATAGAAAATTCATCTACAGTAAAAGGGTAAGAAGGTGACATATAAATGGACAGATCTTCCTGGAAGATGGATAGACAGGGTTGTTAAGGTTTCTGGAACTTATATTCTGATGATTTAAATTTTCAAAAGGAAGTAGGAAGCAAATCTACCTAATAGTTACCATTAAGTTTAAAGTTTATAGTTGATTTTAGGCAAATATACTTCTTTTAATTTAAGTGCCCTTCTAGTCCTAGTTTGCTATGCATTTTTATCATGAAAAGTATTGAACTTTTCCAGCTCTAACCACAAGTAATCATTGATTTACAAGATATTTTTGGTAACAGCCAGTTTCTATTTTAAAAAATCTTAAGATTTGTTTCAGAAGTCAGTGTTGGTGGGAAAAGGTAATGTATTGAGCTGCCAGGTAATATGTTTGATGAGTAAAAATATTTAATATGAATTAATTCAGGAGACCTATAGAACATACATGGGAAGAAAATTTTGGAACCTAAAGGACTAGTAATAATTTGAATATGAATGGTCATAACAGCTCTTATCTATGTAACAGACAATGTAGTTCCTGGGCCTGCTTTGGGCATGATAAAAATTATCAAGCAGATTATAGATATTTAAGGTTATAGATATTATTATGTCCATTCACTTCTTTAATTTTATAAGTAAGCTAAGAAAATAGCCAATGTAAAGTTCTTATATAGACCAAAGTTATGATATGATACTATAAATATCATTTTCTTCTTCTTTGACATAAGGCAGTGTGAAGAAACATAAGATGAATCCAGGTACTTAATACTGGAATATTATCATCATCAATCAATAGCCTGCAGCCATAGCTCTGTGTCATCCGATCCCATCAGATCTCGGAAGCTAAGCAGGGTCGGGCCTGGTTAGTACCTGGATGGGAGACCACCTGGAAACACCAGAAGCTGTAGGCTTGGGAGAAGGACCTGGCAACCCCCTCCCAAAAATCAATCTGCCATTGAAAACTCTATGCACGGCAGAGAATCACTGACAATAGTGTTTCCCCTGTAATACAGGGGGTTGCTATGAGTCGGATACCGACTCAACGGCACCTAACAACAACAACAACATCATCAATCAACAATAAGTATGTTCTATTATTAATATACCAAAGACTCAATTTAAACTAAGTGCAAAAATGTTTGATGCTAAGTTTCTAAAGTCATTTATAAATCCATGAAGGATTTGGTTTTTAATTATATTCTAATAGAATCACTTTGATTTCTAAATTTTTTTAACTTAAGAATTAAAATCTAATATCATTCTCTATTTAAGGTCCTGCCTTCTTTTTCTATCTCACCTTGTACATTGACCCCCCTTACCCCTGTGCACTGATTATTTGCACCTTCTTCATTTCAGGCTAATGTCTACACCATCTTTTCTCCTTTGCCTGGAATACAAATCCAACCAGTATGTTTGAAGATGGTTCTATTTTATCATTCACCTCGGTTTAGAAATTCTCCAGAAAAGCACCCCCTGGTCTACCTAACTATAATTACCCAGTCAGCTATGCACAACTCCATCATAGTTTTCTGAGAATCAGTTATCCCTATGTGATTTTTTTAATTTTCATTTTATAAACTGTCTCCTGCACTAAAATGTAAGCTCAATATATTTTTTAAAATATTGTATTGTTCATCACTGTAAACCCAACTCCTTGAAAAACATTTTAAACTTCAAAGAAACTCAACAAGCCCTCTTCAATAAGTGAATGAACTATGTAGTTATCAAATATAGTTGGTGATTATTAGGGCTATATATCTACTGAACATAGCCTTGTGAGAAAGAGGATGTAGTACAAAATGTTCTGGTGTAGTATCCTTCAGATGTAGGAGACTTGATTAGGCAGGACATGGTGGTGGTATCTCTACTTGTTTTGTACGTTTAAAAGTTGCCTTTGGCTACTGTATTCCTGGTGGATTGGAGTTAGACCCAGACTCTACAGGCTTTTTTAGAGAAGATTCTCTCATTGGCATGGAAGTTAGTGACCACCCAAGGTCCCTCCTTTCATCCAGTTTCCCTATGACATTTTTCACCTTTTCATTTCTCAAGGTGTAGATTAAGGGATTTTACATTGGTTCAACAATGGTAGAAGACAAAGCCATTGCACTGTCTATGAGGTAAATGACCACAAGCCTCATGTATAGGAAAATGCATAGGAAAAGAACAATATGACCACTACAAGGTGGGAGCTACATGTGGAGAGGGCTTCACGTCTGCCTTCAGAGCTGCAAGACTTCAAGGAGGAGCAGATGACCTCTTAGGAAGCTGTGAGCATAAGGAAGATGGTTACACACATCACCCCACTGCTGAAGATGACTAAGAGACCCAGGATGTGAGTGTCCATGCAGGCCAGTTTCAACAAAAGAAATAAGTCGCAGATTAAGTGATTGACTATGGGCCACAGAAAGGTAATTGATACATAAAAAGAAGCCATATTATTGCATACAAAGATCCCCCCAGCCAAGCCCCTCCCACCATCAGGTAGCACATTCAAGGACTCATGATGGTGGTCTAGTCCAGGGGCTGAAAGATGGTCACATAGCAGTTATAGCCCATTACAATGAGAAGGATGATCTCCACATCACAGAAGAAATGTCCCATGAAGAGCTGGGTCATGCAGCCTTCAAGAGAGATGGTAGTATTTCAGAGAGAGAGTCTGTGATCAACTTGGGGGCAGTGACAGAAGAGTTGGTGATATGCAAAAGGGACAAGGAAACAAAGAAAACATACAGGAGTGACCTCAGACTCTGACTTACAGTCACATTTACCACAATGAGTAAATTTCCCAACACTGTGTCCAAGTACATGATTAGAAACAAAGCAGAGAATATTTTCCCCATTTCAGGAATATTGTAATGCTCAAAAGAATGAATACATTATTTTTGGATGCCCCATTTAATGTGATCTGGTGAAAGCATGTCAATCTGCACTGGAAAATCTGCAAAAGGGATATTATTTCTAGTTAGTAATTGCTGGGTATGCTGGAAAATTTTTTAACTCTGACTCATCTCCTCTTAATCTAACTTTTTCTCTATCTAATTATACGTCCTATTAAGTATGCTTCCATTTTAAAGACAAAGTAACCATCTGCTAATAAAAGCCAAATGGTAGCTTCAATCTTCATAGTTCCTACAACACCATCTCCTCTCACTGGTACAATTCTTAGATTCTGTTCAGGCCTTACCACTTGTGACACAGGAAACCCTAATCACCACTCTAGTGCATAAATACTACTAGAAATCTGAAGGAATTAACACCTTTGGGGAAAACATTGACTATTAGTGGATAGAAGCCAATGGATAAATGGTAATTAGCTGAATATAATCTTCTTGTTGTTGTTGTTATTGTTAGATGCCATCCAGTTGGTGTTCAACTCATGGCGACCCTACGGACAGCAGGCAGATCACTATTGTCAGAGCTTCTCTGCTATTCATAGGGTTCTTAATGGCAGACTGATTTTTGGGAGTGGACTGCCTGGTCCTTCTCCCAAGCCTACAATATCTGGTATTCCCAGGTGGTCTCCCATCCAAGTACTTACCAGGCCCAACCCTGCTTACCCTTCCGAGATCTGATGGGATCAGAGGCCACAGTGCTATGGCTGTGGTGAACACAATCTTAGACTATCATTTTTCCTTCCTCTTCTCACTGTCTCCAGTGCTATCATTATGTTTTCCGAAATAAATGACATACACATAGCCTTTCTCTCAAGTTCTGCTTTTTGGAGCTAGAATGCTGACCTACATTTATCATTATATCCATCTAAGAATTTGGATAATATTCTATATATTTTCATTTATTTATTCTGTGTGTTTACCGAACACTTAGATTGTGCCAGTTGAAGACATTATCAGACAGATCATATCCCAAAGGGCATATCCCAAGGTCTCTCCACTTATTAAGGATGATATCCTTTTGTCCAAATAACCTCTTCCAAAATTGCATTATTAATAGTATTATTATAGGTTGCTTATGTACAGTGAGCCCCAACTATGTCTCATGCAGTAGAATATCCTATGAGATACCTTCTTCATTTTACAGATTAGATACTAAGGCTTAAAGAAATATAAAAAATGACACCAAATTCCCACAACTTAAGCCAAATTGTAATCTAGTTTTCCTGATTACAATATTAACACTAATAATCTATACAGTCTCTTTTGTTAATACCAAGGGCTCAAACTAAATGAGATGTTGTCCTTCCTTACAGAATTTCACTTTCATAACAATCCAATGAGATAGATTTATGCTTCCTATGCTTGCTTCATTCTACAATTCTACAATGAAATTTAATAAAAACCTAATTTTGCTCTAACTTTATACATATTGGGATATACATATATATCCCAATCCTGAAACTATACATTACAACCATTAACTAAGCTCCCAAGTATTCTAATCATTTTCTAGATATGTTGATTAAAAAAAATAAACATTAAGTCCCTTCCTTTTGCTCCAAGAAATACAGATTTACAGCTTTGATGGCAGCATCCCTGCACAGGAGTGTGAATCACTGTGATGATATAAAGATTGCATTATCAAAGAATAATGTAAATCCATTATTTCTCTTCCATCATAACTCACTTCCACACTTCCATTTTTCCTTATGAACAGATGCACTCAGATGTAACAAAAGAAAATGTCAACTCAAAAATACTTTATTTTGCATTCATTTCACAGCATTAAGGTACTAGGTCTATTACATGCATTATCACATTTACTTTTTGGATCACTTGAGGTAGACTATCGGAAATACCACATTGAGGATGATGAAACTGAGCCTTAAGCATCTCTGGTAATCTGAGTGGGTATTATGAACTCAGGTAGTCTCATTTGGAAGTACAAGTTTTTAACCCTTACCCTAAATCTCTGAAAAAGTGAAGAGCACCCTCAGCTAGCTAAAAAAAAAAAATTGCTACTGAAGCCAAATTGCATAATAAAAGAATAGACAGCTGCCACCATATTCTTTGTAAATACACAACATAAAATAACCCCAAGTTCTTCCATCTCCAGACCAAGAATTACAAATTTTGTGAATAGTCCTAATGGAGTGGAAAGAATATATTCTGGAAATCAGGATAACTGGAATTCACTCCATGTCCTCTAACTCCTAGAATATGTTGCTACATTGCTCACCTCTCTGGGTCTTGAAGTAGTAATCATATACTAGTGGAAGGCTAGGCATTCAAAGAAGCCATCTCTAGTACTTGGCACTTTCCAGACACAGGAGCTTAGCTCACACCTGCATTAAGGAATCATATAATCTAAAATAATTTGAAATAAGGCACACTAAGTAATAATAGATAATAACTCATTTCATCCTTAAAATCTATGACTACATCACAGTCCTCTTTTAACTAGTAGTACAAAGATCAACATAGCATGGCATTCAAAACTCTCCCTTATAGGAATCACTTTTGTATGTCCCCTCCCAGGGAAGTCAAGCCCATTTCTTACTGCCAAAACACATACCTCAGTCTGCTTGTACATTGGAAAAATCCCTGGGTTCAGAGTGAGTAGACTTAATTCTTTGCCCCAGTAGAGCCATTTAGTAACTATAAAACCTTCAAACCTACAAGAATAGAACAGTGCAATAGTAAACAAAATCAATATATATTAAGGACTTATTAAGGGTACTGTGTTCACATCTTTGTTATTTTATCTTTTAATACCTGCAGAAACCATATGACATAGGAACTATCATTGTCTTGATTTTCAGATGCAATAGACAAAGCTTGGAGAACTTGAGAAATTTGATTAACGACATTTGACAGAAACTAGGACTGCTGGTGCGTGCCTGTAATCTCACCTACTTGGGAGGCTGAAGCAGGAGGATCACAAGTTCGAGACTAGACACAGCCTGTGTAAGCTAGTGAGACCCTGTCTCAAAATAAAACAAAGTTTAAAAAATGGTTTGAGGTGCATTCCAATGGTAGATCACTTCCAGTGTATGTGCAAGGCTCTAGACTCCACCCCTAATACTGAAAAAAGGGCTTCTTAAAAACTTTTATTAGTAATTTTTAATGTACAACTTAATGGTTCTCATTATGACATCTCCATAGATCCATTTAATTGTACATTACTTAAGTTAACTTCCATCTTACCCTCTCATGACTCTTTTCCCCTATCCCCTTCTTCCCTACCAATGGCCTCCTTTCTACTTGCTTGTCATATATATATATATATATATGACATATATATATCCTGAATTTACCATAAGGGCAACATATGTCATATTTTTTCTCCTATTACCCTTTCTTCTTGCCCCCTCCCCCTTTTCTTTAGTCCATTATATTTCTCTACTTAAATCCTGTCTGTTTTCATGAGCTACCTGTTTAATAGTGAATATATATTGAAGTTTAACATCCACATATGATGTTTATCTTTCTGTGTCTGGCTTAATTAGCTTAAAATGATTATCTCTAGTTCCATCCATTTTCCAGAAAATGCCATAATTTTGTCCGTCTTTATGGCTGAACAAAACTCCGTGGTGTATATATTCCACAATTCCCTTACCCACTCATCTGTTGATGCACACCTAGGTTGATTCCATATCTTGGCTATTATGAATAATGCTGCAATAAACATGGATGAGCAGATATCTCTATGGTATATCAACTTATATTCCTTCAGATATATACCCAAGAATGGGATAGCCGGGTCATAAATTTCTTCCCAAGAAACAAAACAAATAGGTAAATTACTGACTCGTTGAAAATATTACATAATTGTGAATGTGTTGGGTGATTCAATTATTTAAACAACTTCAAAATGGCATCTTGAATTAACAGGAAGATGTTTAATACACAAGTAGCTTTTTAAAGCCATCACAAAAGCTCAGGCTGGCATCCTCTCTGTGATCTTCAAAAGCCAGTTACCTGATGATCCCATGAGTAAAAGGCAAAGATTGTACAGATAGGTTTTCTACCATCACATCAAGGTGACAAAAGTCTTAGCACCTTCTGGGATGTACTCACTCAAACTTTGTCCTACAGAAGAGCTAAGAATAAAAAATATTAGAGCTCCAAGTCAGGACCTGCCCAGGGAAAAAAAAAGCTTTAAAGTAGCAATTTTGATAGGAATAGTTTTCTTATGACATTTAGACAAGATTAGAAACAGATGCTTAAGCATCCAAAGGCTTAAACCTCTCTGGTTGGCAGAAAAATTTACTTAAATAGGAAAACTTGTCCGAAAAAGGCACTGAGGAAAGCTGCTTATAACATCATTCATGGCAATATACTAATCTTTTGCCAGGATACTGAGCCTGTTTATAAACACTTTCCAATCCATATTTTTGAAGAAACACCATCAATAAGATGTTGTCCTTTGGGTAATGGACCTCGGGTAAAACATAACAGAGCACCATATACAAATGACAAGAGAATTTCAAAATGAAACATGCACATTTGCGTCATTCTAATTGCATCCTTTTGTAACAGTGTCTCAACTGACTGAGATTCTAATCCCTGTACCAATAAATTCCCATCCACTTCTGCAGTGTTCAGGTTTTTCCTGGGGGCAGAACATCTCTGAAACTAGGCCAAGTTGAAACATCACATGAAATAAAGCAGATCATACCATGACTCATTCTATAACCAAGCTCTGCTTTTTAGTGACAGAATGGAAAAACTGATCACTCTGCCTGATAATACAGACGAAAAAAGGGAATAATATTTATTGTGTCCACTTAGCAAGTGCCCTAAACCAGAGTTTTCTATCACCAAGTCTGGTGCTCCCTTCATATCTTCAGAGTATTATTAAAATTATATCACATCTAACCCTAGGATAACTGCCATTATTAAGAATACACAAATATTCTTCATCCAGGAAAATAAAGAACTAAATTCTTTCTCACTCCATAGCAGTGACTATTCTAAAACAATGCTTTCAATTTAGAAATATTTGGAGTTATACATTTCATTCTTTTCATAGCTACAACAATAAAAATATCAACATTGTACATCTACAACATGTTTCACAGATTAGAACCAGTTTGTTAACATGTCTGACTGGGAAGTGTTCTGAGAAAGAAGTGTCTTTATTTCAGCAAATACCACCCTCACTGGTGGTGTGCTAACTCTTCATTGGATTACTCCATGTCCTTACATAACCATTTAGACATGGTTAGAGCAGTGTTCCTCAACCTTTTTCTTATTATCCTCATGAGGAGCATTTTTACATGAGTTTTCCCTAATGATGCCGCCTATTTCTGCCTTATATTACCTCTTCTCTAATCATAAGACAAAACAAAGCAGAAATTATTTACTCTAGAGTCTGTTGAAATGTTTAATTCTCACCAGCAATTGGAAACTTGATCATTTTTAATATATTAAGGACTAATTATACTAACTTCTAGGCCTAAATCTTGTGGGAAAATGTTACATTTCTTATGAATTTGAGTCATGTAGGCATAAGATAGAACACACACTTACCTCCCAAATCAGGTGTTCTAAGATCTTGCATCACTGTAATGTCAAATTGTAGAAGAAATGGCTCCAGATGAGCAGTTAATTTGGAGAAAGGGGACACTTGTAAGAAGAAGCATGAGTCAGAGTGTTACAGTCAGAGAAGCTTTGCTGCATAAAGTGTTTTATTGCCATATGGAATGATCTGGTGCTTTCCAGGTACATAGAAGAGCGTTGTTGTGGAAATGTATCACTCCATGTGAGAGACCTCTACTTGTCTGTCAGCTCGTCATGCTATGGGAGCTTGTGTGTTGTTGTGACCCTGAAAGCTATGCCACTAGTATTTCAGATACCAGCAGGGACACCCATGGTTGGCAGGCTTCAGCTGAGCTTCCATCCTAAAACAGACTAACTGTTTTAGGGAGAAGGATCTGGCAGAACATTCCCAAAGCAATTAACCATTGATAACCCTATGAATAGCAGAGAGGCACTGTCAAATGTAGTGCCAGAAAATGAGCTCCTCCAGGCTGGAAGGTATTCAAGAAATGACTGGGGAAGAGTTGGCTCCTCAAAGGAGAGTCAGTTTTAATGACAGGAATGGATTAAAGCCCTGGGGCCTCCTTTTGCTGATGTGGCAGGACTCAAAATGAGAAGAAACATAATGGCTACAACAATGGGCTCAAACATAAAAAGATAGTGTCCATGGCACAGTTATTAGGGAGTGTTTCTGTTGTACATAGGGTCACTATGAGTTGGACCTGGTTCAATGGCACCAAAGAACATGGGAGGAAAGGCAACAACAACATTTTCCATTATCTTTCAAAGGTCAAAGTGAATCATTAAGCACATATAATTTCCCTGTCTATAGATATAAGCCTGCAGCCATAGCCCTGTGGCATCCAATCCTGTCAGATCTTGGAAGCTAAGCAGGGTTGGGCCTGGTTAATACCTAGATGGGAGACAGCCTGGGAACACCAGGTGCTGTAGGCTTGGGAGACAGACCCAGCAACCCACTCCCAAAAATCAATCTGCCATTGAAAACCCTTTGAACAGCAGAGAAGCACTGACAATAGTGTTTCCCGTGTTGTGTGTAGGGTCGCTACAAGTCCAATACCAACCTGTCAGCACCTAACAATAGATGTAAACTTACCACAAACAATTGTATTTTATTTGAAGAAAATAGGACTGAGAATTAGAAGACTAGATGTGGATTTTGTACCTGAAACTCTTATATGTGTGATCTGAGGAAAGTATATTAGTAAACTCCTGTTAGCAGCAATTTGCTTCTTAACAACTTGGGGACAGTGACATTGAACCTGACAGTTTAGTATATGGATTGAATTACTTCAGTAAATATATCCAATAGACAATAAACTATTCATTTAATATAAATACATGTATCACATGTATGCAGCTATAGCTTTGGAAAATTATATGCCTTTCTGGCAATATTAAATAAAAGAATGTTTATCCTTCTTGCTCCAAATGGTTCCCTAAGTATTGGTAAGAAAGAATAAACTTTATGTTCAAGAAAAATGTGCCACAAGAATATTTAGGAAATAAGGAACAAATTAAAAATAATTTCAAATTTTCTGGCTTATTATTTTGTTCTGATGGGTAAATGTAGAGATAATTTAGGAATTATTTCTTTCTTAGGTTAAGAATTATTTCTTTTTTCCTTTTGTGATATCTGAGTTTTTAATTTTTGTATACTTTATGGTGAAAAATGCAAAACTAAGAAAAGAACATCAACAATGGGTCTTCCAGTGAGCAAATGTCTACTGTCCATTTTTCCATCTGAAGATTTCTAGCATCTTTTTTTTAACACCACCTCTGGCCAAATAAAAAATAATTAAAGTGCTGAGATGAAAGTTCTGTGCAAAAGCCAATGTCATCCAACTAATAGATGTATAAAGAAAAGTAGCAGTATTTGTATAGATGTATTTGTAAAGTAGCAGTAATTCTCTGACAAAAAAAATAAAAAATAAACCTGCAGATTCCTCAAAGTTGGTGACTTTCCATTGCAAATCCACAATCTATGCACATGGATGATATACCCTTCATAACATGCATGAATATGAAGAAACTAGAAAATAGTCTAAACTCTATTAAGTACCCAACAAATGTTTTTGGAGGTATTTTGCTTTATTGTCACTTATCTATAAAATTTATTAATTCTCTTGCACAATTTACAATGGATATGATCCTCCCTATTTACATACATCACCAACTTCCTGGCAAAATGAACAGACTAAGTTACTCTCCTGGGGCTAGGATTTAGCTCAGTTGGTAGGGGCTGTGCTGCAGTCTCTGAGGTCCCAAGTTTGATTCCCAGCACCACAAAAACGGGAGAAGGACCTGGCAATCCACTCTAGAGGCAATCACGAAACAGTCATCCATTAAAAACCCTATAAGGGTCGCTATAAGTCGGATACCAACTCGACGGCACCTAACAACAGCAACAACAACAAGTTACTCTCCTCTTCAACAAATTCCTCATGGCATTTTTCACCTCTATGTTTCTCACTGTGTATATTATAGGATTTAACATGGGAGTGAGAATTGCAAAGAACACAGTCACCAGCTTGTCCACAGGGTAGGTGGCTACAGGACGCATGTAGGTGAATATACAAGGCACAAAAAAAAGTACCACAACAGTAAAGTGGGAGCCACATGTGGATAGGGCTTTGTGCTTTCCTCCAGACCCATGTGACTTCAAGGAACTCAGGATAATTACATAGGAAACAAGTAGCAAAGAAAAAATGAGCAAGCACATGGCTCCACTATTGGCTGCCACCACCACTCCCAGCCTGTAGGTGTCCCTGCAGGCAAGTTTCAACAATGGGAAGAGATCGCACATAAAGTGGTCGATGACATTGGGACCACAGAAGGGCAAGTTGATCAAGAACAGAACTTGCACAGTGGCATGCAGGATCCCTCCAACCCAGGCTACCATCACCAGGAGATAGCAAAACCCCTGTCGCATGATGGTCATGTAGTGCAGGGGCTTGCAGATGGCCACATAGCGGTCATATGCCATGATTATGAGGAGAATAATCTCCGAACCTCCCAGGAAGTGCTCCACAAATAGCTGAGTCAAACAACCACCCAAGGAGATAGTTCTCCTCTGGAAGAGCAGGTCAATGATTAATTTAGGGGTAGTGACGGAGGTATAGGAGGCATCTATGAAGGACAAGTAAGTGAGGAAAAAGTACATGGGAGCTGAAAGGGTGGGGCTGAGGCAGATGGTGATGACAATGAGAAGATTGGCCAACACAGTAAATAGGAAAATGAGCAAAAACACAATGAAGAGTATTTTCTGCAAGTGTGGATTCTGTGTGAGTCCCAAGAGAATAAACTCAGTCGCATTATTAGGAGGCATGAGGTGATTCACTCAGGAAGTACCCCTTCTTGAGACCTGAATTACCTATGAAGAGATAAAAGATAGATCATTAATTAGGAATGGATTATATTCTGAATTTCATAGTACAGAGATAAGGTAGTTGCTGTAACTGTGGAGCATGTTCTTGGCACTTCTAACTCTAGAAATGGCTTGAATTATTTCTTTTCACTTCCTCTGTGATGTTCTCTATCTCTTCAGATATCTAGTGTTGTCACCTATAAAACATCTATAGGACAGCAGTCATTGTGTAATTTACATAGAAATTACTGGGCTACATCCGTGAGATCTGGAGTCTCATTCTGTTTCCAACTCCATGTGACTTTGCTAAGTGTTCCAGTATCCTATGCCTCTGAGTCTTCCTCTGCATCTGCTTCCTCACATATTATAAGGTATACTTTGTAAGCTGTAAAGCACTCCACATATATAAAGGCTATTTCCTCTTCCAGAATTTACATTTGAACTTTAATTGTGGAAGACAGACATAGTTAAGACATATCTACTGTGAGCAGACAGATTAGGAAAATATATAAATTGTTGAAGACATGCCCTTTTGACACCTACCATAGCACATATGTGATTCCATACCTATTTACTTAGTGTGTCTAGTATAATGTCTGACATAATATCCACAGTGTCTAGCACCTATTAGATGAAGAAGAAATGCATGATCAATTCACATACATCCTATATCTCCATGTATAAGAACATGCATTCCTCTCTACCCTGCATACCAAGGAGCTCAGGTATTCTCATTCTCCTACTTGTTTATCCACATTATCTGCTTTATGAGAAAAGTAAATAAAATGTTAGTGTCTATTAACTTTTCTCATGAACTGGCACACTCCCATTTAATAGTTTAGGACTATTTTATAAGGTATAAAAATACCAATTGTATGTAAGAAAGAGTAGGTTATTGGGTGATTTGGCTTCAAGATAATTATAATGTCAGTTAAATAATATTAATTGGTCTCCAAAATTATCTTCCATATATAATTTAACATAATATTCAGTAAATTCAGTTTCAATAGACTGAGATTTTTTTAAATCTTAGATTTCTCAATTCATGAAGATCTATTAGGCAAATGAAAGCTTTATTTTCAAAGTTTTAAATGTAGAAGTTTGACATGGAGAAGAGAAAGAAATAGACTGCTAGATAAAGTAGATAGAGTAGTGTGCTTATATGCATACATATGCAAACATATAGAAATATTAATTACTATATAATACCTGGGCTGGGATTTAGCTCAGTTGGTAGAGCCCTGCTGTACAGTCTCTGAGGCCCTGAGTTCAATTCCCAGCACCACAAAAATGGGAGAAGGATGTAGCAATCCACTCCCGAGGCAATCCTGAAACCATCAGCCATAGAAAACCCTATGAGGGTCACTATGAGTTGAACATGACTTGACCGTACTTAGCAACAATATAAGTACCTATTACACATTCACTCATTCAGCAAATATTTATTGTCACTTACTATGTACATTAATGTATGATTGTCCACCTAAAGTCCAGAAAAATGTCTCTGTAAAACACTTGTAGTAATCCTTCCCCTGGCATTTTGTTATTATACAACAGCAATTCACCTATCCACAAAATGAATGATCATCCTATTTCTTTATAGTTCTGCTATCCATATTCTCAAATCTCCTTCTCCCATTCTCCCATGGCATCCATCACACACCACTCTTGGCTAGGGTATATTACATTATTAACAGAATGAGGAAATGTCATCCTAATTTGGGGACATAAATTTCTTAAATAAAGGAAAAGAAAAAAAACATAATAAAATATATTCCACACAAAACATTTCTTTCTTTTTCAAATTTAAATGGATAAAAGGCTTTATTTTCTAGTTACCCGAGATGAAAATCTTGTACATATGTGGAAATGAAGTGCAGCAGCTTCATAACATTTTCTTATTCTGCGTCAACTCCTAAACAGATCTGAAGAGAGCACAGTGTACATAAAGACAGTGCAAGTGATTTAGAAATAACTGTGAAGAGAAGGAAATCATTTTGTCTTTTTTCTTTGACTTCACAATGTTAGTCCTAGAAATAGTCCCTAAATGAAAATGTTTTTGAAAGAATAAGATTCTATACAAAATACTTTCAATACAATTGTTAAGGGCTGAGGAGAATTAGAAAGTGTATGGAATGTCCAACATAAGAGAAATATACAAGTAAAATATTATGCATTTCTTGAAATGATGTGTAGTTTTTAAAAAGAGAAGTTTTTACAAATTGTGAAATATCATAGGAAAATTCTTATGTTAATTAGGGACATTTGAAATGCAAATTTTAACATATGACATCATTCTCACTACTTTATGTATATAATATAGATAGAAGGGGAAACCATTAAATTTTTTACTCCAAAATTGGAATTATGATTTATTCTTGATTCTTGACATGATGAAAGAGAGACATAAACCAAGATTGGTAGGGATAAGGGGTGATTATATAATTTTTAAGGTGGATTTAATCCTGAGAATCTACAATTATATGATTTCTTTTTTAAAATCTCACCTATCAACTTATTTGACATAGCTCCATGTCCAGAGTCCCAGGTAGCTGCTACTTCATCAAAAAGAGGTAAAGTTATAAGCTTACAAGTGTTTACTCATTCAGCTACAATAAGTCTGAGTTGATTTATAAAAGACACCTTTGGATAATGCCTTTCTCTGGAGCCTTATCAAGTGCTGCCACAGATCCTGTATGCAGGAAAATTCTGAACATTCTTAGCTGTGGCTAATTAGACCTCAGGAGCATTTCACTACCATTAGCAAAATTTGCCAACAAGATAATTACTTCACTTTGACTGAACATTATAGGAAACTTTTACAGCATTCATATTTGATTCTTAGCTTTTTCCTTAAGTCCACATGAAGAAAAATCACTGTGCCATGAGAAAGCAAAACAAAACCATACTCTAGTAATGAATTTGGATGTTTGATGACAAATGAACTTAATCACTTGTATGGAGGTTGGATATTTGACTGTGTATAAATTAAACATTGAAATGAACAAGTATCTGATTTTTAAAATCTTATTATAACATTTTATTGTTTTATCAACCCACCTTTCATTCTTATTATACATTTAAAATACTATCTTCGGGTATACATTAAGTGATAGTTATGACTCATCATGGGCTGGGATTTAGCTCAGTTGGTAGAGCACTGCACTGCAGAATCTAAGGTCCCGAGTTCAATTTCCAGCACCGCACAAATGGGAGAAGGGCCTGGCAACCCACTCCCAAGGCAATCCCAAAACAGTCAGCCATTGAAAACCCTATGAGGGTCGCCATGAGTCGGATACTGACTCAAGGGCACCTAACAACAACAACAACATGACTCATCATATTGCAGCAGCACTCACACAAGACATAGTTTACAGTACTTTTCCAAAGCAATTGTTTCTCGTACAAATTCTGGAATTGGATTAACAAGATGTTGTTGTTGTTAGGTGCTGTCGAGTCGGTATCAGACTCATAGCGACCCTACATACAACAGGCGAAACACTATTGTCAGTGCTTTTCTGCTGTTCATAGGGTTTTCAATGGCGGATTAATTTTTGGGAGCAGGTTGCCAGGTCCTTCTCCCAAGCCTACAGCACCTGGTGTTCCCAGGCAGTCTCCAATCTGCGTACTAACCAGGCTCATCCCTGCTTATCTTCTGAGATCTGATGGGATCAGATGCCACAGGGCTATGGCTGCAGGCATTAACATGATAATAATAAAATAATTACATTCTTGAATAATCTTCAGCCACATAAATTTAATCTAACAATATGCCTATGGACTGAAAAAAAAGGCATCAAGATTCCACTTTATAACAAAGAAAACTAAGTGAGGGAATAAGAACATCATTTTCCAAGGCAAAATAAAAACCAAGCCTCCTAACTCTTGGACCAAGGTCTTCATCTTACATTATTGCTTTGTAATTAATGTGTGTCATGACACTTTTCTGTTGCCACCTGTCCTGAGGTGAATTGGAATTACCTATTATAAAAGAAATACATGAAAATGTCCAAAATTATTTTAAAAACAAATTTAATTCTATTAAATTCAGGAATATTCCATGGTCAAATATGGTTTTTAAAATAAGAAAACATGAAATAGTACATAACTCAGAATAAGTGTTATTTTGTTCTAAACACTCCTTTCTTTCTGATATCCTTTGAAATGTTTGGAAGGACATCAAACATAGGTCCAGAAGACTAAAAATCTGGTCACTAGTTCTGTCTCTGACATGGGTTGGATATTTAAAATTTTAACTTAATTTTCTTTGTCTATAAAATAAGAATAGTCACAGCCATACCAAACTTGCAAAAGTGCTAAAGAGTCAAGTGAGAAGACTGAGAAAGGATTTAAAGAATAGTAACCTTACTTTCCATGGGACCCTGGTCAACCATGGTATAAAAATACTAGATGAAAAACTCCAAAAATAAACAGTTCATAATTTTTCAATTTCATGTCATTCTTTGTAGTATGAGGATACCTGAATCCTCACATTATACAGAATCCTCATAACCCCACTTGATCCATCCTGGGACATGAACCACCCATTTGTCAAATACATTCTCATTATAAACACCACACAATCATTAGCCATTTAGAAGGTTATCCCACTGACAGTTATGGTATCATAGGGTTTGTTTCCAGTAACCTTATTTTTCCTAATAAAGGCCCCAAAGAGCAAACTTCTATAATAAAATATTACTATAATATGTTGATTTTGTTTTTGGTTGTTATTATGGTACTTAACTTATAAAGTGAACTTTATCATGTCATTGTTGTTGTTGTTAGGTGCTGTCAAGTCAAGTGGGACTCACAGCAACCCTATGTACAGCAGATCAAAAACCTTCCTGATTCTGTGCCAGGCACACGATCTTATTTATGTTTAAGCTCATTGTTGCAGACACTGTGTCAATCCACTGGGGGAGAGTTTTCCTTTTTTTTTTTTTTTTTTTTTTTTTTTTTTTTTTGTTACCTGCCACTCTCCCAAACATGATGTCTTTCTCCAGGGATTGGTCTCTATTGACTACATGTCCGAAATATATAAGACGCAGTCTGGCCATTCTTGCTTCCCAGGAGCACTCTGGTTGCACTTCTTCTAGGTCAGATCTGTTGGTTCTTTTGGCAGTCCATGGTATATTCAATAGACATCTCCAACACCATAATTCAGTAGCATCAATTCTTTTCCTGTCTCCCTGGTTCAATGTCCAGCTTTCATAACCATATGATGCAACTGAAAATACAATGGTATGAGTCAGGCACACCTTCATCTTCAATGTGACATCTTTTATTTGCAATACTCTAAAGAGATCTTTTGCCACAGCTTTTCCTACAGCAATGCATCTTTTAATTTCATGGCTGCTGCTTCCATGGGTGTTGATCATAAAGCCCAGCAAAGCAAAATCATGGACAACCTCAATCTTTTCTCCATTTATTTTGAAGTTGCATACTGACCCAGTGGTAAGTATTTTTGTTTTGCTGATATTTAGTTGAAACCCATACTGAAGGCTATGATTTTTGGTCTTCATCAGCAAATGTTTTAAATTCTCTTCACTTTCAGCAAGCAGAGTTGTGTCATCTGCATAATGCAGGTTGCTAATGAGTCTTCCTCCAATCCTGATGCCGTGTTCTTCCTCATAAAGCCCAGCTTCTCCGATTATTTGCTCAGCATATAAATTGAAGAGATATGGTGGAAATATACAGCCCTGATGCACATATTTCTCAACTTTAAATCAGGTAGTGTTTGCTTGTTCTATTCGAACAACTGCCTCCTGGTTCATGTACAGATTCCTCATGAGTACAATTAGGTGCTCTGCTATTCCCATCTTCTGAAGTGTTATCTATAATTTGTTATGATCCACACAGTCAAAGGCCCTTGTGTAGTCAATAAAACGTAGACATCTTTCCAATATGCTCCACTTTTGGCTAATATACACCTGACATCAGCAATGACGTCCCTGGTTCCCTGCCCTCTTCTGAATTCCGCTTGATTTTCTGGTAATTCCCTGTCTATTTACTACTGCAGTCACTTTTGAATGATCTTTAGTAAAATTTTGTGTGTGATATCAATGATATTGTCCTGTAGTTTCCACATTCAGTTGGATCCCCTTTTTTGGGAATAGGAACAAATATGGATCTCTTCCCGTCAGTTGGCCAGGTAGCTGTTTTCCAAATCTGTTCACATAAACATGTAAACACCTCCAGTGCTGCATCTGTTTGTTGAAACATCTCTATTGGTATTTTATCAATTCCTGGAGCCTTGTGTTTCCTCAGTTCTTCCAAGGTGGCTTCCACTTCATCCTTCAACACCATTGGTTCCTCTTCATATATAACCTCTTGAAATGGTTGGTCATTACCAATTCTTTTGTTGTATAACAATTCTGTATATTCTTTCCATCTTCTTTTGATGGTTCCTGCATCATTTAATATTTTCCCTGTAGAATCTTTCACAATCGTCACTTAAGGCTTGAATTTTTTCTCCACTTCCTTAAGCTTGAGAAACACAAAGCATGTTCTTCCCTTTTGGTTTTCTGCCTCCAGCTCTTTGCACATGTCCTTATAATATTTGTTTTTGTCTTCTTGAGCTGCCTTTTGAAATCTTCTCTTTAGATCCTCAACTTCATCATGTTTTCCTTTTACTTTAGCTGTTCAACCTTCAAGGGCAATTTCCAGGTTCTCTTTTGACTTGTAATTTGGTCTTTTCCTTTTTTCTTATCTTTTTAATAAACTCTGATTTCTTAAGAATTATATATTTATGTCATGCCACAACCAGTCTGGTCTCCTATGAGTTGTGTCTAATGCCTTAACCTGTTCTTGAAGTGGTCTCTGAACTCAGGTGGGATATATTCAAGGTTACACCTTGGCCTTTGTACACTTGTTCTAATTTTCTTCAGCTTCAGTTTGAACATGCAAATGAGCAGTTGATAGTCTGATCCACAATCAGCACCTGGTCTTGTTCTGACATTTGATATAGAGCTTTTCCATCATCTCTTTCCACATATGTAGTCAATTTGGTTCCTATATGTTCCATCTGGTGAAGTCCAAGTGTATAGTCACTGTTTATGTTGGTGAAAAAATGTATTTACAGTGAAAAGGTCATTGGTCTGACAAAATTCTATCATGTGATCTCCAGCATTGGTTCTGTCACTAAGACCATATTTTCCACTACTGAGCCGCCTTCTTTGTTTCCAACATATGCATTCTAGTCACCAGTAGTTACCAGTACCTCCTGATTGCATGTTTGATCTATTTCAGATTGCAGAAGCTAGTTGAAATCTTCCCTTTCTTCATTTGTGGCCTTAGTGGTAGGTGCATAAATTTCAATAATAGTCATATTAACTGGCCTTCTTTGTAGGCATATGTATATTATTCTATCACTGACAACACTGTATTTCAGGACAGATCTTGAGATGTCTTTTTTGATGACAAATGCAACCCCATTTCTCTTTAGTTTGTCATTCCCAGCATAGTAGACTACATGGTTATCTGACTCAAAATGGCCCATGCCAGTCAACTTTAGCTCCCCGGTGCCTAGAATGTCAATGTTTATGCATTCCATTTCTCTTTTAATGATCTTAATTTTCCTAGGGGCTGGGATTTAGCTCAGTTGGTAGGGCACTGAGCTGCAGTCTCTGATGTCCCGAGTTCAATTCCCAGCACCGCAAAAATGGGAGAAGGACTTGGCAATCCACTCCCAAGGCAATCCCGAAACATTCAGCCATTGAAAACCCTGGGAGGGTCGCTATGAGTCGGGTGCTGACTTGACAGCACCTAAAAACAACAATATTTTTCCTAGATTCATACTATGTACATTCCATGTTCCAATTATTAATGGATGTTTACAGTTGTTTCTCCTCATTTTGAGTCATGCCACATCAGCAAATGGAGGTCCCTGGGGGCTTTCCTCCATTTCTGTCATCATGGTAGACTCTACTTTGAGGAGGTAACTCTTCCCCAGTAGTCTTTTGAGTGCCTTCCAACCTGGGGGGCTCATTTTCTGGCACTATATCTCACAGTGTTTCTTTGCTATCCACAGTGTTTTTAATGGTTATTTGTTTTGGAAGTGGTTTGCCAGTGCCTACTCCCTAGTCTGTATTAGTCTGATAGCTCAGCTGAAACCTGTCACCATGGGTGACCCTGCTGGTTTCTGAGATACCGGTCACATAGCTTTCAGCCTCATTGCAGCACACAAGCCCCCACAGTGCAGCAAATTGACAGATGTGTGGTGGAACTTCATCACAGACATAATATAAAACATAATATGCACAGTGTTTAGTAACATCCATGGTTCTAGCATCCACTTGGGTGTACGGGAATTTATACCCCATGGGTAAGGGGACTACTGTTTTGAAATATAAAGCTACAAAGGTAAAGATTGAAATAAAATATTCATAATGGATCCTTTATTAGGTGAAATTGCATTCATATTTAATGACATTCTAAAGATAAAGGTTTTCTGCCTCTGCATTTCTTGCTGTGAACATAAAAGGATTTAACATGGAAGTAAGAAGAGTATAAATCACTTTTATGGCTTTATCCATGAGAAAGGCATATGCTGGCAACAGATACATAAAAATGTAAGCACAGAAAACAAGAAAAGAACTATGATATAGAAGCCTCAGATAGAGGGGGCCTTTTACTTCTCCCATACAGGTGTTAGTTCTCAAGGAGCACAGAATGATCACATAGGATATCAACATTCCAGAGTGATCACAGGGATCACCACCCTCTTTCATTGGCACCAACTAAGAGACCAAGAAGTAAATTCTCAGTGCATGTAAGTTGTATCAGGGAGGAAATCCCATTTATGAAATATTTCATGACACTGGGGCCATTCAACTGCTGTTAGGTGCTGTTGAGTCGGTTCTGACTCATAGTTGACCCTATGTACAACAGAATGAAACACTCCTTGACACTATGCCATGCCTGGCACTATGTCAGTGCGTCTCTGCTATTCATAAGGTTTTTGATGGTTGATTGCTTGGAGAGTGAGCTGCCAAGTCCTTCTCCTAAGCCTACAGCACCAGGAAAGTAACTACAATCTGGAAAAAATGCACTGCCCAATATTCCCCACTAGGGGGCGGCACATGCAGTGGTTCAACATGGCCACATGGCAGTCACAGGCCATGACCACAAGGAGGAAAATCTCTGAAGCATGTAAAACACGTTCAACAAAAACTTTATTAAGCAGCCATTGAGTGAGATAGCTTTTGTCTCAGAAAGCAAATTAGACAGCGTTTTAGGGATTACAGAAGAGAAATAGCATGTATCTATGAAAGAAAAAAAAGCCAAGCCAGGAAGAAATGCATGTGAAGTCCTAAGTTGGGCTGCACCTTGTGATTATCATAATCGTGGTTCAGATGTTATTGTGACAATACAGGTTTCTTGTGACAGTGACAATGTAAGTGATAACACCAAAAACAGAATGTTCTGTACCTGAGGAATCAGTATCAATCACATTAAAATAAATTCAGTCACATTCATTCTATTTATTTTCATTTCTGTGCTGATGATGAATTCAAAAGCAGTAGGTTAGTTAGCCTGTAAAAACCATATTTTTCATAGCAAATGTGATGAGCAACGTGTTTGGGGTTTTCTGGTAAGCCAAACACATTTGAATAATATGAGCTATTTTGTTTCATGATATGTCAGGAGTTGTTGTTGTTGTTAGGTGTCGTCGAGTCAGTATCCGACTCATAGCGACCCTCTGTACAATGGGAAACACTATAGTCAGTACTTCTCTGCTGTGCATAGGGTTTTCAATGGCAGAATGTCAGGAGAGAAAAATCATACTACTTTTCTATTTTACAAAAAGACATAAGAGTAAACCTTTGCCATTGTCTAATTCAGGTTATACAATGTGCTGAATGAAACATGCTTTATGACACCTTCTGACAGGTGATCATTAGACATTTGGCTGATTGTTTCAGGAATAGGCTGCCAGGTCCTTCTCCCATTTCGATGGCATTGGGAATCAAACCCAGGGCCTCAGAGTTCACAGAGCAACTCTACCTATTGAACTAAACCCCAGCCAGTTTACACGAAATTCCTCAAAACCCACTATTCTTTCTAATTACCCAAAGAAGCATTACTGTTGGAGGATGGATTGATTTAACCATTATTGTGTACAAATATGGAGGCTGCTGTTCCCTTACCACACATATCACTACAGAGAAATATGTTGTCTTTTTTTGACCACACTATATTCCTGGTTTTGAATTTTATAATTACTACTAAATTTAATCTATGAATCTTTTTATAAATTAGAGCATCAAGTGAACACAAGATACACTCATTCACTATGTTTTAAGACTCTAAAGAAATGAAAATATATCATAGGCAAAAAATGAGGTTATCATTTTCTTTAAGACTCTGTAGATCTTATATCTAAAAAATATCAGTAATAACTTCTATTCCCACTAAAATATCCTTTCTAATAGGGAAAAGTCAGCCCATGAATCTTATCAAGTAACTAAATTTCTCTGTAACAAGAGGCTATTAATTACATTTTGAAATCATATTTGGGGCATATACCTAAAAGAATAGAATACACAAACCAGAATAAATATTTTTACCCTAATGTTCATACCAGCATTAATCACAACAGTCAAAAAGTGGAACCAATCCAAATGTCTATTGACTAATAAACATAAATAATTTGTGATATATATATATAGAGAGAGATATATAGAGAGAGATATATAGAGAGATAGATAGATATCTATATATCTATATCTATATATATGTATATATGTATATATGTATGTATATATGTATATATATGTGTATATGTGTATATATATATATATATATATATATAAAAGTTTAGCACAAGGTGATTTTTCATGACACTATTAGCCTTCTCACCCATGTATTTGTTAAATCCTGAGCCAAATGAGTACTCTTTGGACCTTAGAGTGGGAATAGTTAGAGATAAGATACGCAAATTGTATATGATAAATCCGATATACAAAAAGGAATGAAAATATGATATATGCTATAATCTGTGTGAATCTTGAAGCCATTATGCAAATTATTAATTCAGCCAGCCACAAGGGACAAATATTTTATTATCTTACTATGAGGTACCTAGAATAGTTGTATTTATAGAAACAGACAGTACAACAGCAGTTACCAGGAGCTGGGGGAGAAAGAATGGGGAGTTATTGTTAAATGGGTACAAAGTTTCAGTGTGAGATGATGAAAAATTTGAGAGATGGGTAATAATCATGGTTGCACAACAATATGTATTGTATATTTTACCACCACCACAACAAAAAAGGGGAATAAAAAACCTAACAGAACCAAAACATTTAAAAATGTCATATGTAAAATGACAGTTTATGAAAACAAAAACATATTTTAAATTATAAAAAAGTTACTGTACAGATAATATATGTGTGTTATTTTGTTATGTTATACCACATGTTTTCTTTATTTTAGTGTGTATTTAATCAACCCTACTAGAAAATTTGCCTGCAGTCATACCACTGTGGAGTCTGACCTTGTCAGATCTTAGAAGCTAAGCAGGGTCGAACCTGGTTAGTACATGGATGTGAGACTACCTAGGAACAACAGGTACTATAGGATTAGGAAAAGGACCTTGCAACCCACTCCCAAAAAACAATCAGCCATCGATAACCCTATGAATAGCACAGAAATACTGACAATAGCATTTTACCTGTTGTACATAGGGTCATTATGGGTCGTACACCAACTAAACAGCACCTAACAACAACAACTGGGAAAATTATTGACATTGTACTTATTCTAGTAGCATTCTATAAAATGAAGAAAATGTGTGTGCTTTCTTATTCTTGGTTCTAGCCTAAAACTTGTGAGATGAATTATAAAACCTACTATTTAAGAAAGATGATAAATTATGAAACTTGCTATTTAAGAAAGATGTGTACAGCAACTCTGGAGGAAGAGGCAAGAGGATTGCAAGTTCAAGACCGGAGGCAGTCTGTGTAATTTAGCAAGACCCTGTCTCAAAAAGTAAAAAAAGAAAAAAACTGGGCTGAGGGTGCATCTCAGTGGTACAGCCCTTGCAAAGCATGCAAATGAGAGGCCCTGAGTTCAACCCCCAGTACCGCAAGAAAAAAAAGACATATAATTCATTTGAAGCCTGTTTTTCCATATGATAAGAGCAATGGGGAGTTGACAGCATAGATTTATAAAGATAAACCAGAATTGCCACCATATTAATCCAGATTTGACTGCAAAGAAAAGATAAGTGCACACTCAGTCACTGAACTGTAGCTACTGTGTCACACAGAGATGTATCTCCTTTAGCCTACACAGAGTGTGGCCATATCCCTTCACTTTCACAAACATTTCTCAATTTAAAGTATAGATTTTCCAGATGTGATTCAAGAATAAACAGTTGATATTGTTTGATGAGTCATCACATTTCAGAGAATATATATATACTATATTATATATATTATATATATTATATTATATATATTATATAATATATTATATATTTTATATATTATATATATTATATATATTTAATTCTTTGCTATTATGTTTACTGACAAAATTAATTGAACAATCTTTTAATGGCATTGTAGATCCAGTAAATCATGTATCCAAGAAATGAATGAAAGTATGTAGACCCTAAAATGTCATTCTTAAAAAGACATGGCTTCTGGGGGAGATGAGATTGAGCAGAAGTGCAAGGTACTCTTGGGGGACTTGATGTAAAGGAAAAGAAGGCAATAAGAGCAGGTTATGGTCCTGAGGTAATAAAGAAGAATGAAAAAAAATCTAAAGATACTCTAATTCTTACTTCTCCACTTTACTTTCTACTATGCTAAAAAATAAAAGTGAAAAGAAGATAATTATTAACTAGAAGTTATATACAACACCCAAAGCCCTCAATTCTCACTCTATCTGCACAGAGGTCATAATTTAAGACTTCAAAATGAAGAGAAGATAAAAATTAGTATAGCTCTATGCAAACCCATGGTAAGAAGAAATCAGAAAATCAAACCCTAATGTCCAAACCTAACTCCCTCCAAAAGAACCAAGAATCAAAGAAAATTGCCAAAATTTGCCAAAAAAAAAAATGTTAATTGAGTTCCCAAAGAAATTGGTGATGATACAGATTCAGATGTAGGTGATTTATTGGCATGCACCTTGGGGAGTAACCCCTGCCAAAGAGAACAATGGGAACCAGATAGGACAGAAAGAGAAATGCATGTGTGTGTAGTTGTATCAAAGGCCAATATTATAGGAAATTCTGCAGCAGAAATGGTCTCAAAGTTGTTTAAATCAAGATAAATGGGCTAGAGCTTTGTACTCCTAATTCAACCAGAAATTAGATGCAGGTAAAGATGAACCATGATGTAGAATGTCTGCCAGATATACAAAAATTTATCCTCACAGTAAGGAAATTGCCAAATTCTGATTGATCTATATTTTACAAAGCAATTTGGAACTACTCAAAATGTTAATGTAAAAAAATCTAAGTATTATGAATTCATTTAACCTTAATTATCTTTTTAAAGGTCTCATCTCTAAATGCAATCACATCAGGGATGGAGGCTTTAACAAAATTCAGAGGGACAGAATTTAGTCCATAACACAAACCTTAGGAATTAGTTGGTATCTAAAGAATTCTTGCTAATATTAGTCATTTGAGCAGGAAGATAGAGAATACCAGAATTGACTGTGGGATACTGCACATAGAACTGGGAGTTAGAAGAGAGTTTAGAAATCTAAGCCTTTTTTTTCATAGTTAGGAATCCAAAGAGCTCAAAAGACTTGCCTAAATTAAATTTGAGACTTAATTCATTTTATTTCCAGTAGATTGATTATATATGCAGGCTATATGCCCTTTACATTCCTCTCCCAGAACTACTTGCAATTTGTATTTATCTGTGTTACGTTTTTGCTAAAATTCCCAAGAACAAAACTTGCCCATTTTGTTTATTAATCTATCAATAAAAGTGCTTAGCCTATTGCCAAAAAAAAAAATGACGTACTGAAGAACTGTTCCAAGTCAAAATAAATTAAAGAGGTATAGGAATTAAATCCAAAGCATCATCTTGGATTTGACTCTGTGGATATTTTCTTCATTGATCCCTTTTAGAATCATCCTTATAGGACTATAATTCAATAATATTCTGCCTAAAATTCACCATCCTACATAAAATCATCCACATAAGTTATATTTCCATCTTTTAAAAAACATGTTAACTCTCTTATATTACTCCTCAACAAGAACAAGGTGTGAATGAGAGAGACACATGATAAAACAAAAGCACAGTTAGTATGGGAAATTGAACCACATAGTCAGAATGAACAAGTTTATGAATCAAACATAGAGATAAGTGCAGCTCTTAATACTTTATCTAATTCTCATAAAATCCCACTTAACTCATTTCATTTATATCCTGGGAAATATGGCTTGGCATATCGTAAAGCACTTATCCCCAAAGAAGCTATTTTCTACAAATGAACATGGTCATTGTTACTTTAAATTTTAAATGGAAACTATCCTATAAGTAAGTAATGCTACCTATGCTGATGAAGTAGGAAGAAAGAAGAGATCATTGTACAGAGCTGAGTACTTCATCCTAATTAAGAAATGGTAATTGAGTTGCTGCACATGAGCAAAGGCATGAAATACCATGTCTGAACCTCCTATTACTCCCATTCCCTCTATAGGGCAATGAGAGAAATTGAGGCCAACTAGGGTTTGGCTCAGTTAGCAGAGTGTCACTCTGCGCTTTCTGAGGACCCAGGTTCAATCCCCAGCACCACAAAAATGAGAGAAAGACATGGCAGTCCACTCCCAAAACAATTCCAAAACTATCAGCCATTGAAAACCCTATGAGGGTCACTATGAGCCAGACACTCAAGGGTACCTAACAACAACTAATGAATGCATCCATATCTCCCTAGCATTTGACTCTGCCTGGTCTCGGAAGCTAAATTGGGTCAGCCTGGTTAGCCCTTAGATGTGAGACTTCCTGGAAATACCAGTTGCTGCAGGCTGGAGGGAAGGAATTGATAATCCACTCTCAAAACAATTTGTCATTGAAAACCCTATGAATAGCAGAGAAGCACTGACAATAGTGCTGGGCATGGCACAGTGTCTGGGAGTATTTTGTTCTGTTGTACAAAGGGTCTCTATGAGTGGGACCTGACTCGATGGCACTTAACAACAACAACAACAATTCAAATATCCTAATAAACTTATGCAACCATAAGAGATTATTCTAATATTAATATTGGAAAATCTTGTTTTAATAAGAATACTGAATGATAAACCTCTGTAGAATATAAAAATATACTTAAATGAGCTAAAATGAAAGGTTGTGTTTGCATAGGAACAATAAATCACTCAAAAGAAAATAGTTTAGAAGTACATCAATATTAGCCAGGCGCTGTGGTGCACACCTGTAATCCCAGCGGCTCAGGAGGTGGAGGCACAAGGATTGCAAGTTTGGGACCAGAGGCAGTCTGCGTAACTTAGCGAGACCCTATCTCAAAAAGTAAAATGGGCTGGGTGTGCAGCTGAGTGGTCTAGCACTTGCAAAAGCATGCAAGCACAAGGCCCTAGGTTCAACCCCCAGTACCAGAAAAAAAAGAAGTACAAAAATATTTAGATATTAGACATATGAAATGAGATACAAGATTGAGAAGGATGATTTCTTTAGGACTGTGTTGAAAAAAGTTTTAGATGAAAAGAAAATTAATAGTAATAATAGCAATGGTAAGAAAAATCGATTTCATAATGGGCAAAGGATCTTTAAAAAATGCTTCTTATAATAAGATGTACAACTTGCCAATAGATATATTTTAAAGGCTCAAAATCACTAATCACCAGACAAGAGAAAATTAAAATCACAGTTTGTTATTACTTCATAACTGCTGGAATGGATATTATCAAATGTATGAAAAGTAAGTGTTGGTAAGGATATGGATAAAAGGGAACCATTGCACACTGTTGATGGGACTGTAAACTAGTACAGTAAGTATGAAAATCAGTATGGAGTTTGTTTCCCCCAAAAAAATAAAAATAAATATAAAATCTAACAACTGCTGGGCATATATCCAAAGCATATGAAATCAGTATGTTTAGGAGATATCTGTACCTCCATTTTCATTGCAGCATAGTCACAATAGCTGTAATATGGAATCAACCTAAGTGTCAATCAGTGGGTGAATAGATAAAGAAAATGTGATGTATAAATAAAATGGAATATGATTCAACAATAAGAAGAATGAGATCCTATGTTATACAGTAACATGGATGAGCCTATAGGACATTATGTTAAATGAGGTAAGTCAAGCACAAAAAGACAAATATTACAGGTTCTCATTTATGTGAAGTCTAAAAGCTGAACTCAGGAACAGAGTGAGGATAATGGGGAAGCAGCAAAGGATAGAAAGTTTTGATTCGACAAGAGGAATAAGTTTAAGAAATCTATCATATAATATGGTGACTAGAATTAATTAAAATAGACTGCATATCTTAAAATGACTAAAAGAATAGATTATAAATGTTCTCACCACAAAAAGACAACTATGTGAGAGAATGCATATGTCAAATAGCTTGATTTAACCATTCTCCAAAGTATGACATATTTTAAAACAACATATTGGACACCATAAATTTATACAATTTTTGTGTATTAACTTAAAAAATAAAAGACACTAAAATAAAAATAAAATCAAAAGCAAAATAAAACAGTCCTATCCATCAAATGAAAGAATACTGTAAAACAGAAATAAATAAATAAAACAAAAATAAATAATTCATAATAAATATAAATAAGGAATTAGTATATAGAGTTCCTAAAGAATGCCAACAATTTTATTATAATGAGAAATAACATGGAAAAATCTACGAAAGACATAAATGAATATTTCATAGAAGATGAGAAAAAATGAATGTCTAATAAGTATATGAGAATATATTAAACTTCTGTAGCAATAAGGATTACAAATTAAAAAATCACAATGAACTAACAGTCTTGGACAAATTACATTCACAAAAATATTAAGCATATCATATCAAGAGTTGATAATGTTGTACAGCCAGGACACTGTTATACTCTACCAGTAGGCGTAGAACTTATACTACAGGATCCAGAAAACAAATGCAATCACTAGTAAAAATAAATGTATAGCAAGACATGATGGTACGTGCCTGTAATCTCAGAGACTCAGAGGCTGAGGCAGGAGGTTCTCGAATTTGTGGCCAGAGGCAGCCTGCACAACTTGGTGAGTCCCTGTCTCAAAATCAAAAAATTTTAGAAAGGAGTTGGGTGTGCATCTCAGTGATAAGAATACCTGCTCAGCATGTGTGAGGCCCTGGGAACCAATCTCAAGTGCCCACCCCCACACAAAAAGTGAATGCATAATCATCCTATGTTACATGAAAGAATTTCTTTCAGTTGGAAAATGTCATATAAAGCATAAAAGACATTCCATATTGAAAAAAAGCAATTTTACCTTCTCCTATTTAGTGATATTCCAAGATGGCTACAGACTGACGAACATTGGCATACAATTAAAGACTAGAACATTTTATACCAAAAAAATAATAATAACACTTTAAAGTCTATAAGTAAAATATATAAGTTGAAGACAACCTTTAAGGAACATGACATTTAGGCAAAATACCACATTATTTCTGCATCATGGTGATGAAATGATAAGCTTTACTATTTTTCAAAGCAAGACAAAAATGCATATAATAATGTGAGGAGATTCACAAAAATGTATGTATAATTACGATTAGAATGGTTTTCTAAAACGAAGTGTGCCATAATCAAGAATTAGGATGATTTTTATCACTGGGTATGGTGGCTCACACCTGTAATCCCAGCAACTCAGAAACCAGAGGCAGGAGGATCACAGGTTTGAGGCCAGAGGAAGCCTGCATATGTTAGTACAACTCTGTCTCAAGATGAAAAATGATTTTTTAAAAATGACTGAGGGTGCAACCAAATGATGGTTGTACTAGCAATGTATGTGCAAGGCCCTGGGTTCAACCCCCAAATACTGCAAGAAGAAAAAGAAGGAGGAGGAGGAGGAGGAGGAGGAGGGGAGAGGAGGGGGAGAAGGAGGAGGAGGAGGAGAAGGTTTTTATCATCAACCACACTCCACATGACAAAACTCCTCAGTGCTACCGTCTTATTTTGTTTTGATTTGCTCTTTGGGGAGGCAGGGCCTCACTATATTGCTTGTAATCCTTCCAACACAGGCTTCTGAGTGCTGAGATTACAGGGGTGCAGCACAAACTCCAGTACTGATAATGTCTTTAACTATATACAGGATCATCTGCCAGCCAAACTTCATTCACCAAATGCACAGATATTGACTTATGATAAAATGTATAATGCAGCTCCAAAACATTACCACGTTCATAGAATGAAGATCACTAAAATTTTAAAATCACTCTGTCAGTGCCAAAATTCAACTATTAACCAAATTGCTTTATAAGTAATTTGGATGATACCATGTTTTCAAAAGGAACTTGCTTTCTATTTTTAAAATATGCTTTTTATAAGTTTCAGTGCAATAATCTATTTCTTCCTGCCTTTTCAGAGGTAGATAGAAGCTTGTGCAGACAAAGTACTGAGTTGACTATATTATCTTTTGTTAGATTTTAGTGCCTATTTTCTGCTTCATAATTAATGCAAAATGTGTTCAGTGCGGGAGCTGTGTTATTCTACCTGTAGGTAACTTTTTACACCAAAGATTTCTCATAGCATTTTTCATTTCTCTATTTCTCAAGGTATAGATTAAAGGATTCAACATGGGAGTGATGACTGTAAAAACCACACATATGGATTTGTCAATGGGAAAGTTAGAGACAGGTCTCACATACATAAAAATACAGGGAACAAAATAGAGGACAACCACGGTGATGTGGGAGATGCACGTTGACAGGGCTTTGCGCCTCCCTTCCCTACTGTGAGTCATGAGGGAGTTTAGGATGATTCCATATGAGATGAGGAGAAGGATAAAGACCACCATACAGATGGCACCACCGTTGGCAACCACAGTGAGGCCAATGAAGTAGGTGTCCGTGCATGCAAGTCCCAATAATGGGTACATATCACACATGAAGTGGTCAATGATGTTGGGGCCACAGAAAGGGAGACTGGACACAAAGAGAAGTTGAACCATAGAATGTGCAAACCCTCCAGCCCCAGCCACCAGCAGCAGCAGGATACAAATCCGCTGATTCATGATGGTCAAGTAGTGCAGTGGCTTACAGATGGCCACATAGCGATCATAGGCCATCACCACCAGAAGGAAGACCTCGGCACCGCCAAATAAGTGCTCTATAAAAAGCTGGACCATGCAAGCTGAGAAAGAAATAGTCTTTTCATCACAGAGTAAGTCTATAATCAACTTGGGTGAGATGGCAGTGGAATAAACAGCATCTATGAGTGACAAATAAGTGAGGAAGAAGTACATTGGGGAACCCAAGGAGGGGCTGGCGATAACTGTGACCATGATGAGCAGGTTGCCTGCCATCGTCACAATGTAGGTGAGTAAAAACAGGATAAATAATGCTTTTTGCCCATCAGGATCCTGAATGAGGCCCAGGAGGACAAATTCTGTGACATTGTTATTCCGTCCCATTTACTCTTCTATAGGGCTTGTTTCAGAGATGAGAACTCAGGGAAACAGGACCTGCCATGAGATTGTGAACAGTACCACGAATTCATTCTGTCATGAAGCACATCTGTTTCATCATCTTCAACAATGTTAAACTCACAGTAAACCTTTAATAAGCATAGATTCAGCTCCTCTTCTGACAAGCTCAATAGAACTTCTCTTGACAAGTCTATTTTCCTCTCAAAAGATTTTGTTTTGGGCCTAGATGTTAGTGGCTCTATCTCTAAGTTTTAGTTGATAATGTATAGAGAGGATGTATATCCAAGAACCAACAGTTATTTACACATTTAATAACTCCTTACTAAACTGTTTCATGTCTTTGAACTAAAGTCAATAATGATAAATGGAAAAGATTCTTGCTATCAACAAACCTACTCTTTAGTAGTAGTAGGTGTTGTTCATTGTTATCAAGTGTTTTCATCAGCTGAGTGTTTTGAGATTGCTTTGGGAGTGGATTGCCATGTACATCCCCCATTTTTGCGGTGCTAGAGATTGAACCTAGGTCCTCAGAGAGTGCAGAGCAGTGCTCTACTAACTGAGCCAAACCCCAACCCCACTTAGTGGTAGTTGTTGTTGTTGTTAGGTGTCATTGAGTCATGTTCTACTCATAGCGACTCTCATAGGGTTTTCAATAGCCAATTGTTTTTGGGATTACCTTGGGAGTGGTGTGCCTTGTCCTCCCATACTGTAGTAGTTAACACTAAATACATAAACAGAAATAGAGTAAATTGAGTTGATAGTATTTGTGGGGAATAACTTTACAATATGATATATGTAGCATCAAAAACAATACCTCTTCTGAAATATCTCACTAAATATGGATGCATCCCACTGCATCTTAGGTGGTCAGTATTTCACGTCTCAATGGATATTCAGTCTTTGTGAATTGCTCATTGAATTTGTATGTCAAGATTCTGGACACTGAACTATATCAGATAACTACCCAAGTATTCAGCACATTGCTCCCTGGAGCAATTGCTTTATAAGACTCTTACTGTCAGCTTTTCAATTAGCTATACTTCTGTCCATTGCACCCTTTCCTATACAAAATCTATAGCACATTTATATTCACTACCATGATTCTCATCAAGTTTTTGTAACTCAAATGGACAAACTCATGACTGTTACAAATTACTGCATTTGCAGCTGGCATATTTTGTTCAGAACTCATGGGGCAATCTAAGTAATAAGGATGGAGGAAATAGAAACTGGAAAGTGAGGTAGTAAATAGAGGAGTATTATTTTATATACACGCCTTCCTAGGTCCTGATAGTGCTAAAAAATAGAACTTCAGTGTGGAGATCCATAAAAAATAAAAATATAAAAATAAAACACCATGGTCAAGTTGAAAGTCTAAGCTCAGTGTGAGAAAGGATGGGTTTGAGTCATTTTCTACAGATAGTTAGAAATATTTCTCATTTTGGACATTGAAAAATAAGCCAGGTACAGTGGCACATGTCTTTAGTGACAGTGATTTGGAAAGCTAAGGCAGGAAGATCACAAGTTTGAAGCCAGAGGCACCCAGCATTACTTAGAGAGACTCTGTCAGAAAAATAAAAACATAAAAAAATGGGCTGGGGGTGCAGTCCAGTGGTAGAGCAATTCCTAAGTATGTGTGATGCCCTGTGTTCAACCACGAGGACTGCATGAAATAGAAAGAAAGAAAGAAAGAAAGAAAGAAAGAAAGAAAGAGGGAGGGAGGGAGGAGGGAGGAACAAAGAAAGAAAGAAAGAGAGAGAGAGGGAGGGAGGGAGGAGGGAGAAACAAAGAAAGAAAGAAAGAAAGGAAGGAAGGAAGGAAGGAAGGAAGGAAGGAAGGAAGGAAGGAAGAGGGAGGGAGGGAGGAGGGAGGAACAAAGAAAGAAAGAAAGAAAGAAAGAAAGAAAGAAAGAAAGAAAGAAAGAAAGAAAGGAAGGAAGGAAGGAAGGAAAGAAAGGAAGAAAGGAAAGAAAGAAAGGAAGGAAGGAAGATGATCTTAGAATCCTTTCCATTCAAACTATTTACCACACTACTAGTGCACACTTACCTTTATCTATTCTGTCAGCAATTTTTTTCTTTTTCTATGTTTTATAATCAAATAGCAATTTCCAAGTTTATTCTTGTTACTTGAAATATGCCAGCCAATAGTAAATAGAATGGGGTGTCTGCAGGGACCAAATATCAACTCTAAGCTTCTCAATCAATGTGTACCGAGATAGGATTCAAGGCATCTCCAGGGAGAGAAGGGATCAAAATGAAGAATAACATTTTCTGTGGAGCTGCACTGCTTGTTCTGCACTCCCAGGTTCATTCACTGCCTAAATGACCTGAACAACTTAATAAACTTCAGTGTGCATCTATTTCACCCATTTTAAGCAGGGGGACACCCATAGAATATTCTTCCTAGGTTTTCTTTATTGTTATAATTACAGATAAAGTGCCTACAGTTCTTCCCAATTCCTAGTAAAATATAAAAATTGATAGATGCTATCAATGTTCCTGGATATTTCACTTTGAGCATGGGATCAGAATAATAAATCATAAGGATCTATGTCAATTTATTATAAATTAGAAACATGTACCAAGATATCTAGAATAGTATATCTATGACTCATGAACCCCTTCTTGGATACCATCTAGAATTACATCTATTAGGAAATACCCATTTAATTATACATAAGTAAGAGTAATACTTACCTGTGAAGGAATATGTTTTGACTAGAAGCAAACAAGGGAGTTCCATGCACAGAGATTTGGTAGTGGAACAGGACATGGGCAGAAAGGTTCTCAGCTTACCTTAGGAGCTTGTGCAATGAACCTTCCACATGTATCATTCACACCACTTCTTCCATCTGATTCAGAAGGTCCACCATTCCTGAACCTATAGACCAATAAAAGCACAGCTGTTGAAGAACATAAGGCTACAGAGTAGTCTATGCCCAATTCCCTTTGTGTATTCTTCCCAATCATGAGCACAGGCTTTGATCAGGGTAGATTTCATGTTGGCCAGCTTAACTGTTTCAGTAACACAGTTAAAATTTAGTGTTAAGACTACTTTTATCAGAGATTTACTTTTATACAAAGTGAAGAATAGTATGTACTACTATTATATACTTATATGTATATATTACTACTAAAGGCTCATACTGATAAACTTTCAACTTAAATCACTAGGTTAATATTTTTCTAGAAAAAAGTTAACACAGGTTCTTAAGGACATGGATGTTTTTGAAAAAAAAATCTAATAATAAAATACCATAGATAGCACTTTGTAATAATTATATTCATCTCTCTAAGTGATAGTAGATGAGGTATTTCTCAGAGCATGTGTTTCCCTACATATATGTACTAACATGCTTGCTGGGGTCATTTTAAGATTCGCACATAAAAGCCTATATAAGCTTCTAGAACATAACAAACATTTGTTCTTTTATAGTCTGGCAAGTTTGGTACAATATGTAATTTTAAATTTTCTAATTCAAATGTTTTTAAAAAGCAATCATACACCTTTGTTAACATATATGAAAAATATAACATTCCCAGAAAGAACATTAGGTAATAAACCCATTAGCTTATTATGCATCTAACATGTATCACTTGCAATTTGGCAAAAGAGAAAATAAATACCCATCAAGTATAATATTAAAATTAAATATGCTTTGTATCTTCTATTTGATTTCTGTTTTATAAGCTTCATTTTTCCAATTCAGATACCTATAATGAGAATACATTAATACATTAATAATTAATAAGGCATTAGTTGTATTTCAGTATATCACAGGAATATTCCCAAGTATGCATTGTCTGTTGTTATCTTGGGCTTTGTCCTGTGTCTGGGAAATAAATGCTTCTTTCACTTAGGGTAAATAGATAATTCATGGAGCTATATGTTATCATAGAACAGATGATAGATAATGTATGGCTGATGTGTGACTGTAGAAAAGGCTTCACTTGACCATTGTTTCCATATTTCCACAAGGTTTCCCATTATGTGTCTTTCAGAGAAGTTTATAAGTTTCTGAAGTTGATGCCTAAGTTATTCAGACATCAAAACATCAACATTTACTGTGTAAAGGCAGTTGAATAGTCTTACCTGCTAGAAAAAATTTTTGTCATGGAAAAGTAAAGATGCTGTGTTTGCATGACTATGTAAAAAGTTACCTAATTAGTGGAAATTAACCTGATCAGTCCATTAGTCAGTAGCAGAAATAACCACAAAATTTAACACCACAGAACTGGTTTAAAAAATTTTTCTCATTTCAGTCTGTTATAGTGAAGCAACCAAAAAGAATATTGCTATCAGTATTCATGATAACATTCAAGTACCTACTTAACAATTTCTGTACCTAATATAGCAAAAATTGGGATTTAATTTCTTGAGAAAAACAAAGATGGAGATTCCTCACAAGTAGAAACAGAAACCTTCAAAGTTTCAGTCATTTAAATACCATCTTCCTAAGTAAGTCCTCTTCTTTCCTAATTAAAAACAAGTCCCTAAATCTCCACCGATCACATCCCATGAAACTGACACCTTCCAAAAACTTCTATAAGCAATGGTGGATATAACAAGAAAATATGACATGCTGCAGACAGGATACCAGGACATACTCCACCTTAGGTAAAATTCACTTTTTAGAAAAAACTTGGGTCCTTCTAACAGGAAAATAATTCTTCCATTCATATGTAGATGTTGATCTATGACTTTTTACATCATCACTGTTATAAGTGGAATAGATTAGAATAGATCATTACAGATTAGTTTGTTAAAATATTTGGAACAAATTTAAAAGACATAATCTCTCCTGAACAGATTTCTTCCTCCTTTGAAAAATCCTTAGAGGAAAAAGACTTGGGTCTTGCCAAGAAAAAGTAGCTGACTGCCAAGTAACATGAAGAACATACAATTTGAAAAGAAAATGCTAAGATGCAACAATTAATATATTATGGATTTCACTTCATTGGCAAGGGTAAAATATTCATAAATATACCTTTAATTCTGAAGAACTGTCTGATATAACCAAAGATATTGTGACATAACATATAAATGCAGAATGGAGAATACATGCATAACACACAATTCCCTATGACCCTTACAGCTGAATTCAAAGAGATACTAATGCTTTCTGTATGAGTGATGAAAAAGCATTTTCTAGGTCAGATGATGTCAGCAACATCCCAGAATCAGAATTTCTTTGCTCCAATAGGAAAAATACATTGAAAATATTAACTGATGTAGAATACCCTCCAAATATGCCACACTCCACTGTTATTTTCTGTAATCTTTATCTATTGCCAAACTGGGACTCTAGCAATAGAATATGTATTCATCTTCTGTAAAATCAAACTTTTCCCAAATCTCCAAACAAGAACAATCAGAAGAGGTAGAGAAATGTAAAATGCATGTGCTCAAAAGCATTTTAGAAAAAAAAAAACTAGAACAAATACCTGTGGGACCTATATTTTGAAGGAAAATCAGAGAGGCAAAGCCTGCATTTTGGGTCTCTTTTCTCAAAGCTATGGAATAACTCTAAAAACCACAATGAAAAACTAAAGATCTGAGTGAGACTTTCTATAGGTGCTTTATCCTGCAGTATAACAAATAAAATTCATAGTCTGCAAAGGAAAAGTAGCCTTTATAAACAACCAGGCTTTTGCTTAAGACCACAAGGGACTTTACCCTTGAAGTAACAATGACGGAACGCATAACAGTCCTCAGAGGAACTCAAACCCAGATGGAATCATCTAATTTCTTGGTTAGATTAAGGTTATGGTGGTATTTTTCACTTTTCAGTCCTGGCTGCCAGCCAGACACACAGGAAATCCTCTGTTAAAGAAGAAAACAATGTCTCTTGAGCTTTTTATATACATAATCTAGCACTCAAGTAACAATAACAAAGTTCAGAAGTCAAAGCCTAGCTGGGTTCTGTGGTGCACAAGTATAATCCCAGAGACTCAGAGGCTGAGGCAGAAACATCACAAGTTTGAGGCCAGAGGCAGCCTGTGCAATTTAGCAAAACTAGTGCAGGTGCAATCACAATCCCTGACTTTAATCTATACTATAGGGCTGTGATAGCAAAAACAGCTTGGTACTGGCACAAAAATAGGCCTGGTGACCAGTGGAACAGAATAGAAGACCCAGAGATACATCAACACATCAATAACCACATGATTTCAACAAAGGAGCAAAGCAAATAAATTGGAAAAAGGATAGCCTTTGCAATAAATGGTGCTGGGAAACATGGATATCCACTTTCAGAAAAATGAAAATTGACCCACATCTCTCAATATGCACAAGATTAACTCAAAATGGATAAAAGATCTCAACATAAAACCAGAAACTTTAAAATTATTAGAAGAAAGGATAGGCAATACGCTCCAACATATAGGGATAAGAAAGCATTTCCTTAATAGGAATCCAATTGCTCAAGAAATCGCAACAAGAATAGATAAATGAGATTACATGAAAATAAAAAGCTGTACAGCAAAGGAAATAATTAACAGAGTCAAGGAAATCCCTACAGAATGGGAAAAAAATCTTTGCATCCTATACATTTGACAGAGGTCTAGTTACCAGAATTTATAAAGAACTCAAGAATATAATACCCAAGAAAACTAATAACCCAAGAAAACTAATAACAAATGGGCAAAGGGACTGAACAGACACTTCTCAAATGAAGAGGTTCATAAAGCCATGAAACACATGAAAAAATTGTCAATATCCCTAGCCATTAGGGAAATGCAAATCAAAACAATGCTGAGATTCCAACTTACTCCAGTAAGAACAGCCAAGATCTATAAAACAAATAACAACAAATGCTGTCAAGGCTATGAAGAAAGGGGAACCCTCTTACACTGCTGGTGGAGCTGTAAATTGGTTCAACTTTTGGAAATTGGTTCAATCTTTGGAAATCAATATGGAGGTACCTCCGAAAACTAAAAATAGATCTACCATATGACCCAGGTATACCACTATTGGGAATATACCCAAAGGGAGATGAGTCATCATACCACAAGACACCTGCATCTCCATGTTTAATGCAGCACTTTTCACAACAGCAAGGATATGAAATCAACCAAAAGACTGCCCAACAGAAGAATGGATAAAAAAGTTATGGTACATATACACAATGGAATACTACTCAGCAATCAAAATAATAATAATAATAATGTCATTTGTCCCAAAATGGATAGAATTGTAGAAAATTATCTTAAGTAGATGAACAAAAGCCCAAAAAGAGAAATACCACATGTTCTCACTCATATGTGGGAGGTGAACCAAGTTTAAAAGAAGGAAAACATACTGTACAGAAATTGGAACATAATAAAAAGCTGATGTAAACTTAGTGGAGAAGGGACAATTGCAGGAGTGGAAAGAAGGAGGGAAGGATCTAGCAAAAGGAAGTGATGATGGGAAAAGACAGGAGGGGGAGGAGGGACAAGGAGGAATGAGGAATGAGAGAGAGGTTGACCTCAAAGTAAACAGCCCAACTTTAATGGTTCAGGAAATAATTATAATAATACCAACAATACCAAAGGATGGTAGTAATGCAAATTGGCTAGATCATTCGTGTAATACTGCTGACATTATAAAAAGATAGATCATTACAGAAAAACATGTGGATTTAAATCATAATTGGAATACAAGGGTATATAGAAAAATATTCCCACAAAAAGACATGCAAGTAGAAAAGAGGTCATTGGTGGGGGGTTGAGAGAGCAGGGAGGTGGAGCACAAGGCAGTAAGGGGAAAGTTATCTGTACAATATACAATGAAACGCATATATGGATATGTCACAATGAAATGCATGTCAGAATGAAACACATTAAATTGTACGTTAAAAATTTCCAATAAAAAAGAACAATGCTTTTATTATCAGACAAAATATATACTTCAAGGTAAGAAATATTTTCAAAAACAGTATTTTTCTTAACTCTCAAAGACCAGTAGCTGGAAGATCCAACAACTGTAAAATGGTATGCACCTAAAAACATAGCTTCATAAGATATTTTTAAGAGTAGATTGAATGCTGGGCAAGTGGTGTACCACTGAGGTACACTCTGAACCCCATTTCTATTTTTTATTTTATTTTTTTTTGCCCTGGCTGAACCCCTCAGGACTGAAAAACAAACAAACAAACAAACAGAAAGAAGCAGAATAAGTTGAAGACATCAAGTCCTTTTATCCCTAAGTATGCCATTATGATTTTCTCATGACTAAAGCACAATTATCAGAGGAAATTGCATTTTGATACAATTCTGCTATCAATCCTTACTCAAAATTTGCCAATTATTCCAGTAATGTTTTTTATTTATGTTCCTGCTTCAGGATACAAACCAGAATCATGTACTTCATTTAGTGGGTACAGCACTTTAAACTCTCATATAGATAACAGTTCCTTGGCTTTTATGTGGCTTCTCTGACTTAAGACAGGATGACTACAACATGATGTGTATTCCATTGCTGCTTCCTCCTTCCCAAGCAAATCAGACCAAGAGTAGCCACTAGCTGAGACCTTGCCAGGCACTTTCCCCTTCTCTCTTCTACTTCCCTCACTCTCTTGGAGGTATTTCCCTTCAATTATATTTTCCCAAATCTCAGTCTCAGGGTCTGCTTCTGTGAAACCTATCCCACGAAAATACATATAAGACCAAGTTCATTTATTACTTTGTTCTAATATTCTATATACACAATATTTTTTAGCTATTTATCCTTTATGTTTTTTCCTCCTAGTGGGGGGGAGGGCTATAACCTCAGCATGCAGGAAGATCTCCAGTTTGAGGCCAGTGTAAATTACATAGTAAGTTCTAGGGCAGCCTCCACTACAAATTGTTGTTGTTGTTGTTAGGTGCCATCGAGTCGGTATCCGACTCATAGCGACCCTCATAGGGTTTTCAATGGCTGAGTGCTTCGGGATTGCCTTGGGAGTGGATTGCCAGGCCCTTCTCCCATTTTTGCGGTGCTGGGAATTGAACTCGGGACCTCAGAGACTGCAGCGCAGCGCTCTACCCACTGAGCTAAATCCCAGCCCTCCACTACAAAAGGAGACTCTATTTCAAAAACAAAACAAAAAGCCTTCTTTTGGTACAAAAAAGAGTAGATTGAATGAAAAGGAGAAATATATCAGCAAAATATAAGAGATTTTGGTACAACTATCAGTAAATAGAGGCTTGAAAGTTAAAAGTGCTCCTCGACACATGGCTAACAGAATGGAGATTGTGTCAGCTCACATATAGACATTAATCTTTGCTTTTAAACCACACATACAAATCTACTTTATTTACAATTGAAAACTCAAACCTGGACAATCTTGGGTTTTGAATCTGTGTGCTACTTGCAGAGTCTCTGCATCATATAGGCCAGCATGGAGCAAGGAAGCAAACACTGGGGCCAGTCCAGATTATCTGACTCAAAGACATCATTCAGAGCTAGGGAAGGCCTGATTCAGTCTACACAAGGACTAAACCATTTACTCAAGCACACAAGCCTTTGATGACTGGTTAATAAAGAAATCCAGTGACAGAGAGTACATTTATGAAAGGTCTTATTTGTATTCTTGTTGTTGTTGTTGTTAGGTGCCGTCGAGTCGGTATCCGACTCATAGCGACCCTCTGTACAACAGGTGAAACACTAATGTCAGTGCTTCTTTGCTGTTCATAGAGTTTTCAATGGCAGATTGATTTTTAGGAGAGGGTAGCCAGGTCCTTCTCCCAAGCCTACAGCTTCTGGTGTTCCCAGGCGGTCTCCCATCCAGGTACTAACCAGGCCCGACCCTGCTTAGCTTCTGAGATCTGATGGGATCAGATGCCACAGGGCTACAGCTGCAAGCAATTTGTATTCTTAGTGAAGATAAAAGTGGGTCATTCCAAGGTGCTCAGGTATTTTTATAAAATAAATTTTGTTGCTTATGTTTAAACTATCACAACATGGGGTTATAAGGTGTATGTCTATATAGTAAAATCTTACTATTCTGGAAGAAATTAAGATCTCCTCGCCTTAGACACTAACCCATTTTCCCCCCTTCTGGCAAGGACAGCTATAATCTGCTCATTCAACAGAAACCCTGACGAAAGTCATTATTTTATACAAATATTAGACACTAATAATAATTTAAAGGCAGGAAACACCATAAGGAACTCTGCATATGGTTATGCAGGACAAGGAACATCCACAATACTTCCCTTTATTGAAGACTAACAATTGTGTATCATGTTTTGGTGACATTCTTGTCCTTGATGAGAACCCATATTGCCTGGGGAAGAAGAGAAATTTGACTTTAAGGGAGAAATTTCTTTACTTCCACATGTATTTTATCAATCATGATTTTTATATCATCCATTTGCTATGGTGTGGAATTACAAATTTATGTAGAGGATAAACTATGATAATAAAATTGTAATTAATAAAAATTTTTAAAATCCTGAGCACAATACACTATTATTAACTATAATTCTCATGATGTACATTAGATTTTATACTTGTTCATCCTACATACCTGCTACTTTGTATCCTTTGACATACATTCCCCTATTTTCTCCCCCATAACCCCAACCCTATGCACTAATATCCATTCTTTTATTCTTACCCCATATACCTTTACCTTTCTTTTTTCTTTCACTTTCTTTTTAAAGATTCTACATATAATTGAGACCATAGAATATTTGGTCTTTGTTTCTGACTTATATTACATAGCATAACGTCTTCTAGGTTTAACCATAGGGTGGCAAATGGTACCCCTCCTCCTTTTTAAAGGGTGAACAATATTCCATTGTGAATAGTTCACCCATGGTTTCTTTATCCATTTATGGACATCTAGATTTTTTTTTTTTTTCGGTACTGGGGTTGAACCCAAGGCCTCACACTTGCATGCTTTGCAAGTACTGGGCCGCTGAGATGCACACCTACTCCTTTTTTTTTTTTTTTTTTTTTTTGAGACAGTGTCTCACTTAGTTACTCAGACTGCCTCTGGTCTTGAACTTGCGATCCACCTGCCTCTGCCTCCTAAGCCACTGGGACTACAGGTGTGTGCCACCGTGCCCGGTTGCAACATCTAGACTTTTTCTATATCTTGTAAATCATGCTGCAATGAAAATGGGATAGCAGATACTTTTTGCAAAATGTTGATTTCCTTTCCCTTCATATACCTAAAGAGGAATATAATGATGCTGGCAGTGGCCACTTGGATATATGCAATGAATTACATGCAAAAATTGGAAAAATAAATTGCATGTTACATTAAGCCAGACAAAATCACTAATGTAATGGATACTATTGTGCCATAATATAAGAAAAATTGCCTCATGGAACCTTGAGAAATATTTGCTAGAGCAAAGAACAACCACATAAATAGTAGAGAAATTACAAAAAAAATTAGCCATGGATCCAAATAGTTTCAAATGAATTTATCTTCAAATGGACTTTTGATTCCATGTTGATCTTTACTTAGCCAATGATCTATGCCACAAGAGAAAACACAACCCAGCTATTGAAACAATATAAATGACAATTTCTTGAACCAAGGCACATGCTTCCCCATGACCTGTGAGCATAAATGGATAAAAAAGTACATCATGTAGATATATTACATATGTTATAACTCCTAGGAAGCATGTAGGTGATAAATCCTAGAAAGCACCCTATTATGCCTTCCCCATGAGATTATCTTGACTCTAGAAGATCAAATGCAGCCGTATCTCTTCTTTGTGATGTGAAGTTATTTGGGACTTGGAGTAGCCATGGGACACTTTTTTACTTGTGTGGGAGAATGCTAGTGAAGTTTAGCTAGTGCTCTGCTTGAGAATTATGGCGTTATCTATAACAAAGATAGGATACAATTGCTCTACTTATGCCATTTGAATAAGAGTAAATTGAAACAATCAAAGGGTGATATGACAAAGGACAGAGAAGGGAAAATGCAGTTCAATTAGTAACTGTGTTCATGATAGACAAATGAACAGACAAAAATATGATAAAGAGAAAAGAAGAAAAGAAAAAAAGACAAAAGAAAAAAGATTCAAATTCAAATGTTGTAGATGTAAAAGGTTTGACACATAATAATGGGAACAAAAACTATACAAACTTACTTTTACACTGTGATTTACCACTGAAAAGCTCTCAGGTCCCTATAGCCTTAGACCCCAGAAATCCAGACTAATCAAGTGAAGCAGGAAAAAGGAATATGTTTTACCACATGTTTTCTACCATATTAGGGGTGGATAACATATATTTTATTTCAAGTCCAAGTCATAAAGAAATAATGTAATATCATTAATAGCTAGCATTCCATTAATAAAGGAACTTAAAGTCTCCTAATATAAAGGAATGACAAGGATATGAAAACATTACCCCAACTGATCAGTACACATTTTATGCTTACATTAAAATATAACATGGTGCTATAAAAGTGTTTAATTAAAATAATAAAATACATCATACCAATACATAATTTTAAAACAAAAATGAAACAAATAACATTGTAAGATTGCATACATTGCCAGCATCTTTCTTGACAATGGAATTTTCCAAGATATCTAGTGTCAAGTTCTGTCTTGCATATTTATAAATAAGGACATATGGATTATACAAAATTTTACACATGAAAAGCAGAAGTTGGTCCCTTTTTGTAGGCCACGAACACTTAAGAAGCAGATACGATATTGAAAAATAAAAGAGACGTTATCAGATATTCTAAACCATATAGGAAGACTAAGGGATTAATTTTGGTTTTGTGAAAAGACAGAAGTACACAAAGCTATTCCATATAAGAAGTTCAAATTATTTTCAACTTGGGAAAATAAGTTAGTTATTTTTCTGTATCTCCACTTTGCTAATTCAGATTCTATTCATATAGTTAGCTTTTATATGATTAATATTAAAACTATGATATTATTCTTTCTCAATCCTAATATACAGCAGTATGAACAAATCTATTTAAAGCATCCATTGCAATATAAAAACAAAATAAATACTTCAAATATTAATATAAACTATTAATATTGTATGTGAGGGGAAATATGAATCATGTATTTGCATATTATTTATTATTTTGTTCTTCCAAAATCTGTAATGACCACTATTAATTCTGAGACAGAATTAGCTTATTTAATAAATATGAAAAATATTCCATTAAGTAAAATATACAGTATTATGTCATGCACATCTTTAATTTCTAGAGAATCATTGTATACACAAAAAAAGAATGTGTATTTTTCCAAAATTAATGAAAATCCAAAACATATATGTTGAACATTGAAAGAATTGACATAATCAGTGCTTTTCATCATGCACAATAATTAAACCTGAAGTAAATTTTAATGATGAAATAATCACACATGCCTTTCCTGAAAGGAGCAATTCTTCAATGAAAAGAGATGACATATTTCTCTGCCACCTCATTTTCAAAGTCTAGTCCAGAGTTTCTTCATGGCATTTTTCATCTCTGCATTTCTCAGAGTATAAATTAGGGGATTCAACATAGGGGTGATAACAGTGTAAAACACAGTCAAGGATTTATCAATGGGTAAGGTAGAAGGCGGTCTCACATACATAAAAATGCAAGGAACAAAGAAGAGGACCACCACTGTGATGTGGGAGCCACAGGTAGACAAGGCTTTGCGTCTCCCTTCCTGACTAAGATTCTTCAGAGAATACAGAATGACCCCGTAGGACATGAGCAAGAGCATGAAGATGACCACACACATTACCCCGTCATTGGCAACCACTGTGAGGCCAATTACATAGGTGTCAGTGCAGGCAAGTTTTAATAAAGGGTACATGTCACAGATGAAGTGGTCAATGACATTGGGGCCACAGAAGGGAAGGTTGTAAACAAAGAGAAGTTGAACTACAGCATGCACAAAACCCCCAATCCAGGCTAGCAGCAGCAGCAAGACACACACCTGTTGGTTCATGATGGTCAAATAATGCAGGGGTTTGCAGATGGCCACGTAGCGGTCATACGCCATCACAACCAGGAGTAAAATCTCAGCACCAGCAAATAAGTGTCCTATAAAGAGCTGGGACATACAAGCTTGGAAGGAAATGGTTTTCTTCTCGTAGAGTAAGTCTATGAGCATATTTGGGGTAACTGTCGTTGAATAAACAGCATCCATGAATGATAAGTAGCCAAGAAAGAAGTACATGGGGGAATCCAAGCTCGGGCTGACCACCACAGTCACAACAATGAGCAGGTTGCCTGCCATCGTCACAATATAGATGAGCAAGAAGACAACAAATAGTATTTTCTGACCTTGAATGCTCTGAGTGAGCCCCAGGAGAACAAACTCAGTCACATTGTTCCTTTTTTCCATATGTCCTTCTGTGTGTCCTTAATTCAATGATCAGAACAAATTATCATCAAATATAATTAATACTAGTGGTTTCATGAAATTATGGATACTTTGTTTATTCCATCCATCAATAAGCACTATGACTTACAGTGTTCCAGTACTGTCAGAGAGTATAAAAATACAACACTGATTAAAACATGCTTCCTAACTTCAGTAATCTTATAGACTGGTAGTGAGAGAAATATGAAATGAGAGATGTATATAGGAAAAGAACAGACTGAGATAAATGAGTCTTCCACTACTAGCTTTTCATCTGGCAAAAATAGCATTGTGCTCATAATACTATTAGCAAAATAAAATATAATGTATTGAAGACCTAATATAAAACTAAAACAGGATTCACTTTTAATTTACATTCAAGTTAATAAAGGAGAAATGACTTTCTACATTCTAGGGCTAGAAAAATCTTTTCAACTAATAGTTGAAACCCCAAATAAATATGGGCTGGGATTTGGCTCAGTTGGTAGAGCACTGCGCTGCAGTCTCTGAGGTCCCGAGTTCAATTCCTAGCACCAAAAAAATGGGAGAAGGACCTGGCAATCCACTCCCAAGGCAATCCCGAAACAGTCAGTCATTGAAAACCCTATGAGGGTCGCTATGAGTCGGATACTGACTCGACGGCACCCAACAACAACAACAACAAATAAATATATTTCATAGTTTCAACTTTTTAAAGAATTGTGGAAAGAATCCCATCAAGTAAACAGATAAAAGAAAGTTAGAAAAAGAGATTTTTCTAGTTTAGATAAAAGTAAGTTTGAAAAAGAGATTTACATTTTAAAGGATGTCAGAGTAAATATCTAAAATATAAATAAATACCTAAAGAAATTAAAACAAAACATAAACTAATAGAAAAATGGGTTATGTTGTTGTTATTAGGTGCCGTCAAGGTAAATCTGACTCATAGTGATGCTATATACAACAAAACAATACACTGCCCAACACTGTGCCATGCATATGATCTTTTTTTATGTTTAATCCCATTGTTGCAGCAAATATATGGGTAAATGACATAAATTAGCAATTAAGGAAAAGTGCATGCATATGGCCAGTGAACATATGATGCTGATATTCACTTATAAAAAGAAAATGAAAAATAAACAAGGTGTTATTTCTTATCCATCAGATTGATAACAATGTTAAATGTGATAAAATTTGAAAAATGACTGTTAGAAATGAAAAATATATTTTATTATAGTCCTAGTGAAAATGTGAATTATTTGATATTTTAGAAAGAAATTGACAATATCTATTAAAAGAAAAATACATAAATCTTTCATCTCAACAATTAGACCCATTAAAATCCATTCCACAGAAATTAAAGCCCTAGTAGGTGTGGATATCTGCATGGCATGTTTTGTAGCATTATTGGTAATGACTTTAAACACCAAAAAACTTTTAAAAAGTAAATGCTAATAAATAAATGATTGGATAGAATATAAAATTTATTAAATAGAAAACAGCCATTTAAAAGAACAATTACTACTATGTAGTCTCAGAGAAATTTCCCCAGGACTCTGCTGAGTCACAAAGTAAGCAAAAAGTTATTATAACATGCTATTATTACAACCACAAATTAAATGCCACACATGTATTCACTTATGAGAAAATGGGGAAGAATACATGTTATGTTGCAAACACTCATGCTGTTGTTGCAGAGAGAAGCAAAGGGTTGTGTGTGAAAATAACAGGAAGGGAAAACCCAACCAAGAGTGAGAGGCAGAGGTAGAGACAGAGAAAAGAGAGGGAGATTCACACAACAAGAAATGCTACCAGCAAGAGAATCAATATTCATTGATCTAATTTTCTCTCCAAATAACTCTAGTAATGAGACTAAGTTACTCTGAATCTCTGCAGTCATTTACTCCAGCCTGACTTCATATATCCTGTCCTGCTTGCTCTTTACAAACATGGATTGTCTGTGTTCCTAACTGTAGCCAGCCCCTGCAGTAGCCCCTGCAGTAACTCAGCCCCTGCAGTAGATCTTAGCCTCTTTACCACTTTAAAGACACAACTCCTGCATTTTTCCTTCCTTTTCCAACATTATCAATTTTCCACCCTATATTGAATCACACTGCCAGCATATTTACACAATGTTTCTCCATGTTTTAAAAGGTCTATCCTTTGACCACACATCTCTTTAAGACAAGCACGCACCTCCATACTCTGTTCTTTATACAACCCCTTCACTTTACTAAATCCAATGGTCAATTTTAATCTTCCTTTCACTTGACCTACAATTTTCTATGAATGGAAGTAACAGATTGCTTACATAAGGATTACAGTGAGTTCTTGAAAGTCACTCATTCCACTTCTACATCTGATATTCTTCTGATTTTAACGTACTAAACAATGCTTAGAGAATAATTTAGTTGATCCTAAGAGATTTTCACATATCTGCCTTTTAAAATATCTCTTGAGTTGTTACACTTGAAATTAGTTTCTAAGAACGCTGAGGTTAGAGAAGATAAATTTATTCTGGATTTATAATGTTAAAATAGTCAAGTGAGTGTTACAGATTTGAATCCATCTACATATATATTTTATGGACTCCTAACAACAACAACAGCAACAACAACAACAACGTGACCACTAATCAGAATCATACAGGGGAACTTTTAAAAGAATATTTGTTCCTACATCAGCAATATACTGTTGCATAATGTAAGATCTAGTTCATAATCTCACATATAAATAAACTTCCTGGATTACCTGCATGAGATAGGCTTTCAGTCCAAATTCTGAATTGCTGTGCCTTCTCTTTGGTCCTAAACAACAATAGCTTCAGCTACTGGTACCATATCTGAACAAAGGCAGTAAAATAACACATCAAACATCACTGTTTCCACTTGACCAATTCTTTCCATGCTTGGAGGAATTCTAATTCATCAGATTTGTATGAAAAATATGTTACTTTTTAAGAGGCTTGGATTTTTTAATGAAAATCAAAAATATCCTTTAATCTCAAGTAATCTGAATCTTGATTATGAGCAAGGAACCTAAAATCTTCTTTTGGCCAAAGTTTGTATAAATAACAAACAAACATTAAATAAGCATTTTGAGATTTAAAAAGCTGAATTCTGTGGGAGAGAGAATCATGAGTTGTTAAGATAAATATTTGTGATTTGTGTTTGGTACTCAAATAAAATAAATAGACTTTAAGACATCTTGATTCTCAATCAGATATACTATCTTGTCCTCACAGCATAGTTGAATTTTGGAATCCTTTATGCATAGAAAATAATCTTAATTCCTATTTTATCATGCTTTGAGTTTTTCATTCCAACTCCTTAAAAAAATCCAGTCATTTGAATACTGTTATGGACAAACACTCTGAGGTAAGGGCCAAAGTCTGTGGGCACTTTATCTATACTTAAACTATATCATATACCTTTTAATCATTCAATTGCTGCATCTCTAGGAGTCATCTTCTCTAATTAAATTCACTGGGACTTAGTTGTAATTCTGAGGGTAAGCTAAGCATCTCTAGAGATGTCACAATACTATGTAGAGTAAGATTTATAGAAATATGTCCCCTGGAGAAAATATCATAAATGTATAATTTGAGGTCAAATCACCAAAAAGGGAATGTCCAATCTGGGCAGAAATAATGTGTACAAAACTTTTATTAAAATTATGAAATACAAAAAAATGAATTTGGTAAGTATATAGCTTAGCCTATGCCTTTTCAGTTGACATTTGAACTCAATCAGAATAGGAAGGAAATTGATTTTGGGACAAGTCTTCAAAAACTTGAATCAAATGCAGATAAAGCAGATTTTTCCCCTAAGAAAAAAATTATGTTTATAACATAGTTTCAAACAGGCCAATTGGTAATAAAGGTGTTAGTACAGAAGTAGGGAAAGAGAGAACAGGTGTGAGATTATTCTATATTATGTCCAGATATTCGTGGAACATTCTCTACTCTAGACAATCCACTTATCCATAAAACATTAACATGTATTTCAAAGTACTTAAGTCACACAGCACACATATCAACTAAATATTTATAGCATTTTACAAATATAATTAAATTTTCCTCAATTATTTACAAAGATTAAGCAACCCACATAAATGTGATACAAAATATCTAATTGTAATATTTTTTATTAGAAATTTTTAATGTACATCATAATGTGATTCATTTTGGCATGCTTTTCATTGTGATAATTTTCATATATGCAATTTGATAAACATTATTCATATAGGTTACCTCTTACCCTCTCCTATGTTTAACCCCTCCCCTCCCCTTCCCATCTAAGTTTCCCATCCAAGTCTTCTCTATCTTTTACTATGTAGTATTTTTCTATATGTCCTTGGGTTCCAGTTCTGTTTAAGATAGAAACTTTTCCTGTAGTGGTCTTTGTTTTTATCTTGTTAGAACAATTACATGTGATTTCTAGTCCATTTATATGACTTCATTCTTATCTTCCCTCCCCCCCTTTTATTATGATCTGACCTTTGAGTAGGATTTTTCCTTCTTGTAATTTTGAATCAGCTGCCTCATATGAGTGAGAACATGTGTTGTTTCTCTTTCTGAGCTTGTGTTCATTCACTTAAAATAATTTTCTCTAATTCCATCCATTTTGCTGCAAATGACCCTATTTCATTTTTCTTGATTGCTGAATAGTATTCCATTGTGTATATATACCATAGTTTTTTATCCATTCTTTTGTTGAAGGGCACTTTGGTTTATTCCATATCTTTGCTATTGTGAAAAGCGCTGCATTGAACATGAAGATGCAGGTGTCTCTGTGGTATGATGACCCATCTCCCTTTGGGTAAATTCCTAATAGTGTTATAGCTGGGTCATATGGTAGATCTATTTTTAGTTTTTTGAGGAACCTCCATATTGATTTCCATAGTGGTTGCACGAATTTACAGCTCCACCAACAATGTCAGAGTGTTCCCTTTTCCCCGCAACCTCACCAGCATTTGTTGTTGCTTGTTTTATTGATCTTGGCCATTCTTACTGGTGTAAGGTGAAATCTCAGCGTTGTTTTGATTTGTATTTCCCTAATGGCTAGGGATGTTGAGCACTTTTTCATGTGTTTCATGGCTTTATGAACCTCTTCATTTGAGAACTGTCTACTCAGTTCCTCTACCCATTTGTGTATTGGGTTGTCTGGTTTTGGGGGGATTTTTTTTCTTGAGTTCTTTATAAATTCTAGTAATTAGATCTTTGTCTGATGTATAAAATGCGAAGGTTTTTTCCCATTCCGTGGAGGTTTCTTTGACTCTGTTAATTGTTTCTTTTGCTGTGCAGAAGGTTTTTAATTTCATGTGATCCCATTTATCTATTCTTGTTGCAATTTCTTGAGCAATTGGAGTCGTATTAAGGAAATCCTTTCCAATGACTATATGATGGAGTGTATTGCCTATCTTGCCTTCTATAAGTTTTAAAGTTTCTGGTTTTATGTTGAGATCTTTTATCCATTTTGAGCTAACTCTCATGTACATTGAGAGATGTGGATCCACTTTCATTTTTCTGCATGTGGATGACCATGTTTCCCAGCACCATTTGTTGAAGAGGCTGTCCTTTTCCCAGTTTACTTGCTTTGCTCCTTTGTTGAAAACAAGGTGGCTATAGGTGTGTTGAGGTGTATCTGGGTCTTCTATTCTGTTCCAGATGTCTTCGGGCCTATTTTTGTGCCAGTACCAAGCTGTTTTTGCAACCACTGCCCTGTAGTAAAGTTTGAAGTCAGGGATTGTGATTCCCCCTGCATTAGATTTGCAGCTTAAAAGTGTTTTGGCTATACGTGACGTGGTCTTTTGTGGTTCCATATGAATTTTTGGATCATTTTTTTCTATTTCTGTAAAGTCAGTCAGTGGAATTTTAATGGGTATTGCATTAAATCTATAGATTGATTTTGGCAGGATAGCCATTTTGACAATATTAATTCTCCCTATCCAGGAGCAGGGGAGGTCTTTCCACTTTTCAGTGTCCTCTGCTATTTCTTTCTTTAATGTTTTGAAATTTTCCTTGTAGAGCTCTGAAGGGTGTTTGGTTAGATTGACTCCAAGGTATGTAATTTTCTGGGGGGCTATCATGAATGGTATTTTTCCTGAAATTTCCTTCTCTTCCTGTTTGGCATTGGTGTAAAGAAAAGCTATTGATTTTTGTGTGTTAATTTTGTAGCCTGCAACTTTGCTGAAGGAGTTAATTAGTTGTAACAGTTCTCTGGTTGAGGTTTTGGAGTCTTTCAGGTAAAAGATCATATCATCTGCAAATAATGATAATTTGACCTCTTCCTTGCCAATCTGTATCCCTTTGATTTCTTTCTCTTGTCTGATTGCCCTGCCCAGGACTTCAATTACTATGTTGAATAGAATAGGAGAGAGAGGACATCCTTATCTTGTTCCAGATCTAAGAGGAAATGGTTTTAGTTTTTCTCCATTTAATATAATGTTGGCTGTAGGTTTGTCATAAATGGCTTTTATGAAATTAAGGTATTTGCCTGTTATACCTATTTTCTCCAGTGTTTTTATCATGAAAAGGTGTTGCACTTTATCAAAGGCCTTTTCAGCATCAATTGAGATGATCATGTGGTTTTTGTTTGTTAGTTTCTTGATATGTTGGATTACATTAATTGATTTCCATATGTTAAACCAGCCTTGCATCTGTGGTATAAATCCCACTTGGTCATGGTGAATAATCTTTTTCATATGCTGCTGTATTCTGTTTGCCAGAATTTTATTGAATATTTTTGCACCTAGATTCATAAGGGAGATGGGTCTATAATTCTCTATCTTAGATGAATCTTTTCCTGGTTTAGGTATCAGGGTGATGGTAGCTTCATAGAAGGTATTGGGAGTGTTCCCTCCTTTTCTATTTTTTGGAATAATTTGAGGAAGACAGGTATTATATCTTCTTTAAAAGTTTGGTAGAAGTCTGCCGTGAATCCATCAGGACGTGGGCTCTTCTTTGTTGGGAGACTTTTAATTACCTTTTCTATTTCTGTATAGGTAATGGGCTTGTTTAGGTCAGTTATGTCTTCTGGGGATAGTTTTGGTAGGTCATACATGTTAATAAATTTGTCCATTTCTTCTGCATTTTCATATTTTTGGGAATACAGTCTCTCATAGTAAT
>VMDO01008725.1:0-15000 GCA_007922755.1 Pedetes capensis
AAACACTATTGTCAGTGCTTCTCTGCTGTTCATAGGGTTTTCAATGGCAGATTGATTTTTGGGAGGGGGTTGCCAGGTCCTTCTCCCAAGCCTACAGCTTCTGGTGTTCCCAGGCGGTCTCCCATCCAGGTACTAACCAGGCCCGACCCTGCTTAGCTTCCGAGATCTGACGGGATCGGACGCCACAGGGCTACAGCTGCAGGCATATGTGTGTATATATGTGTGTATATGTATATGTACATGTGTCTGTGTGTATGTATGTGTGCGCAGATATATATATATATATATATATATATCTGCATATCTGGCAGATGCCAAAAATGTATATAATACATTGTTACATGTATTACCTTTTAAAGTTGAACTGAATGACTATAGCAATGTGTGGCAAGACACTTGCTCAAAAGATAGCATTATCCAAACTCATGCTAGTGCCACCAAGATCATTTTGAAGTAGTATTTGAAATTTGAGATCATTTCAAAAGTATGATAATGGGTGTGTGAGTGTGCAACAGAACCTCCAACATGCCTAAAAATTGCAGTCATCTGTTCTAAGTGTGAGGCGCATGCTACTGTGTGTGATGTGCACAAGGGCGGATCTAGGAGGCTCACACAGCAGCAAGCCCTGCTTCTGCTATGGTGTTGGAGGAGTTTCCGTGGAAGTCCACCAACAATGTACACGTGAGACAGGAGGTAGCAGAACAAGCGTAGGATGCGTTCTTAAACAGCAAAAGGGAAAGTTTTCATCCCAGGATGAGTATACACTTTTTGGCACCTTCTGTATGTATCTATTCAGATTTTTCCTAATTACCAAAACAACCAATACTCAAATCCAACATTGAGAAATTCGACACATCTATATATTGATGCAGGTATATCAAAACAGCTTTGACCAAATATGAATATGCTGTTTTTCATTGCCACATTTCTTGAGCCAGATATAATTCTCACACTTAAATTTTGTTCCTCCTTCAGCTCTGTAGCTGAGTGTTAATTTTTTAGGGTTTCCTATGACTTCTAGGCTAACAGGCTCCTTTGCTGGATTCTGGGCAATCCTGTTCCTTCTATCATGACACTCACACACCATCTTCTTGGTTGTCTTAAGGTTGCATTTGTCACCAAACCCTAAACTCCATCATCTTCATCCTATTTGTCTCTCACTAATCCCTGACCCCTAAGCCATTCCTAACTTCCACAGCATCCTGGACCCCAGCCACAGGCCCGGCTCATTGCTTATATTCTGTCCCCAAGATCTCAGCTCCTCAAGACTGAGATGACAGCCATGGAGAAGGGCAGTCTATGGAGGGAATAAAACATACAGCATGCACACATCTCCTGACTTTTGAAAACTGAAGGATTAATGACTTGTTTGGTTGCCTCCCAAAGTGATCTCCATTTCAAAGTAACTGTGCAAAATTAAACGCTTAAAATGTCCCTGTATTCAACTGCCATTTCAGCTTCCCCACCCTAAACATTATTACATCTCTCATCCAACAGCTCAATCTCTTTTCATTTTAAAATATATTTACATAATTACAGCATCCACTTCTATAACAATGTTATGTCAAAATTAACAGGTTTGTAGTGAATACAACATTATAACATCCAATTTCTCAAGAGACAGATAAATAGTCATTTAGATATTTGTTTCATTATTTAAAGAAAGATGGGTTTTGCTTGCATTATTGTCTTGGCTGTTGTCTGTTTAAAATCAATATCATGGTATATAATACCTCTAACAATTTGTGCATAGGCTGTTTTAGTGTTTTAATTAAATGTAACATATTTGCACACAATAGTGCATAGTAATATGTCTATCGTTATATTGCTAAATGTGTTTTAACTGCCTTCAGAATGACATAAGATTAACTATCCCTATGGTGCTAAAGACATTAACAGAAACAACTTTATAAACAACAAAGCTATAATTTAGTCAGTCACATTTTAGAAAGAAAGACATTAAATAAGAAGTTTGAAACCAGATAATCTGGATTTGGTAAAAGGAAAAAAAAATGTCTCATTCTAATTCACAAAAAGAAAAACCCCAAAACATAAATATATAGGGACTCAAGTCCCAATTCCATTTTTAAATTCTGTGATGTTATTAAAAGCTAACCAATTATTCTGAGTATTAATTGCTTTATGAGTAATGTAGCCATAATGGAAATAGTGCAACAAATTTCACAACATTGTTGTTTGTTCAAATGAAAATGATGTTAGTGCTACAGAAAATCTGTGTTTTGGTGCTGGGGATGTAGCTCAGTGGCACTGTGCTTGGCTCGCATGAGGAAAGGCCTGGGTTTGGTTCTAACTCTCATAAAACTCATGATTTGTTGTTTAGTTGTGTATTTATTTTTGGTCCTTAAGTCATCCCCGACTTTCTCACTGAATGGAAGTATAACAGTTTCTACTGTGCAATTGTTTGAGCAAAAATATTCATGGTAAATGTATGTTAAGTATATGGTAATTCCCAGGCACTGGCAAAAAAGAATATTAAGCACCATTTCTGAGCCAAATGACTCACACTACATTGTGTGTGTTGGGGGGGCAGGGCTACCAGTGGCCTCATATTACATCATGGCAGGATGTAGCAGTGAGTGAAATGAACACCCTGGAGGAGGTAGTCAGGGAGGAATCCTGGGGGAGAAGGGCCTTTCTCCAGGTGCTAAAGGAGGAACTGGGATTTGGTAGGTGGGAGAATGTGAACAACTCTGTAGACAGAGCAAACAACACGTTTAACAGCATGAACCAAGGTGCATTAGGTCTCTGTGTGCAGTGGTTCAAGACTCTTTTAGATTAACTTTCTAGGCACTGAAGCATCCAGGGATGGCAATGGTGAGGTACCCTGCAGGTCCTGCTAAGGAATCTAGACTCACTCTGGAGGAAAAGAGAGTCAATGAAGAGTTCAATTAGTCTAAAATCATGATCAGATGTGAGTCTTAGAAGCTCATTCTACTCTGCACAATATGGGGAGAGAAATTCTGAAGGAACCCAAGTTAAAAATCGATTCTAGTCACCCAGATAAGAAATTAGGAGGGGCTGAGATAGAAAATTAAGGCAGATGGAATACTATTCAGAAATCAAGAAAAATGAAATAAGGACATTCGCAGCAAAATGGATGGAATTAGAGAAAATTATTTTAAGTGAATGAACCCAAGCTCAGAAAGAGAAATACCACATATTTTCACTCATATGTGGGAGCTGAATCAAAACTATAAGAAGCAAAAATCCTGTTCAAAGGTCAGATCAAAATAAAAGGAAAAAAATAAAAGCTAAGAATGATGTCAATATAAATGGTCTAGAAAATGCATGCAATTGTTCTGACAAGATAAAAACAAAGTTCACTGCAGGAAAACTTTCTTTTTTAAACAGAACTGGAACCCAAGGACATAAAGAAGAATATTACCAAGTAAATGATAGAGAAGACTTAGATGGGGAGGGTGGGATGGGGGGAAGCATACAAGAGGGTAAAGAGGAACCTATATGAATAATGTACATCAAAATGCATACATGGAAATGTCACAATGAAAAGCATGTCAGAATAAATCACATTAAGCTGTGCATTAAAAATTTCCAATAAAAAATAATAAAAAAAAGAAAATTAGGGCAGAGACTCAAGATATAATTAGAAGGCCTTTTTGAAGATTGTGGGGATTGAGAGAGAAGAATGACCGATAGCTCAGTTTATTCCTCAGGGTACTAGGGGTTTGTCAGAGCACTACCCCAAACAAGAAATGAAGATAGAAAACAATTATTTTTGGCAAGGGAATTTTTATTTTCTTGAACTAGAAGCGGAAATGAAACCTGCAAGTAAAAGCGACAGTGGGCTGGTCTGTGAGAGAGAAGGAGGTAACACTTGAAGTGCATTCCCTCATATGTTGACACTATGGCTAATGCTTGGAACACAACTATGACATAGTTACTTCCTTAGAAATCTCACAGTTCAGCAGGAGAAAAGTGCATAAACAGATAATTACAGTGCAGTGTGAGAGAGCAGCAAGCGAGAAGTATATGTCACTACAAGAGCACGGAGGAGAGGGAGGGAAGAGCTGGCAGGAAGGGAATGACCGAGGCAGTGGATGTTAGAGAGAGTTCGTCAAGATGAGCGAGAGTTCTCAAGCAAGATGTCTTCCGCTACTTCTCGCTGAGCACCACCCACATGGTAGCTGTACCTGTCTTCCTTCAGTTCCTAAATGTGCCATGCTGTTTTCACCTTGAACTCTTGCACAGGCTATCTCCACCATCCAGAATACGCTCCCTTTCACTGCCAGCCCATGATCCATCCTTCATTCTTCTGCATGATTGACAACCATCAACCCAACAACCCCAGGTCAAAGTCTCCTTTTCCGGAGACTCATAATCTTATCACATACTAAGTCTACTTCCCCTGTCATACTTTCTTCATAACAGTCTCTTCTTTAATCTGCTTACTTGCTGTACTTATACATAATTAATGATTTAAATATGTTGTTTACTATCTGTAACTAGCTATTCAAGGTCCTTATTACTAAGGTCCATGTTTGTGCACATCATTACTGCTTCCAATGTCCAGTATTGTAGAACCTGACATAAAGCAGACAAATGTGCAATACTTACCTGATCAGTAAACATGTACATAGATGAATGAGTTGAGAAATTGCATGTGGGAGAAAAATATGAGAAACCATAGAATATTTATATTGCAAATAGTTTTGAATGAACAGGAGACTTGAGAAGCAGAGTAGTGGAGGGAGGCTGGATGGATGGACAGATGGCAGACTTTGAAGGCCCTTGATTGCCATTGAAATGGTATAGGAAGCTACTGAGTGGTTTGAACCTGGGGATGGGCATAGTTAGAATTTTGTCTCATGTAACTCTCCTTTAACTCCATTAGGTAATGGGGAAATGGGGAAGTATATTTGGATGAATGTACACAGGCTGTTCCATTTGGCCTGGTGAGATAGATGAGGGTGAAATGAAGGTAATACCAATAGAAGTGGAATAAAGAAAAAGCACAGAAGAAAATTTAGTATGCAGGTTCTTCAGGGCTTAGTGATAGATTGATGGTAGGCAGTACAAAAGGGAAAAGTCAAGTATGTCTCATAGAAGTTGGACTTGAGTTTCTAGGTCAACCATTTTGGTAATGATCAACAGAAAACAGAACAAAAGAGACTTGGGCTTGGGTATTTCTCAATATGTGATATTCATTTGTGGATATAGAGTTAACTTGATGAGTTTGAATTTGGATATCATAAATGTAATATCTAGAGTGCATTTGAGGATTTCTCAGTAAGTAGCTGTGACTGCAGAATTGAATTTCCTTAGAAAGCTCGGTAAAATAAATGAGAAAAATACCAAGTGATCTGCATTTAAGAAAAAAACAATCATTGCATTAGTCAGCAAAGTAAAAACTGAGTTAAAGTATTATTCTTCCTTCCTACAAAGATAACTATAACTAAATTTAATTTATCATTTTAATTTCACAGGACATACTGCAGATCAGAGCAAGTGGCATAAGACAGAAAAGGATTTGAATTTTTCTGCTATAATTTGCAATTCAAGTGACTTTCAGTCATCACAGTTTCTTAGCATATCTAAGTTTCTACCTTCTTATTTGTAATGCAGGAAATGTAATTATATATGTAATTGACTTGTTGAACCTATCTCTTTGGGGTTGAAAGAGGAGTAATCTTACTTTCTTTCTAACTATAGCCTTTGGCTGATGTAAAGTTTCCTTTCCTTGTCCTTGAATGAGAACTTGGGAGGATCCAGTAGACTTTCAGTTCTGCACACTTCTTGTTATCATCTTGAAGACTCATTTTCAGATCTTTCAGGGTTTAATAGCTGCATTTCTGATCAACATGACTGAACTTCATCCTTCCTATAGCTCCATGACAAGTGTCTCTAGGAGGGACTTGCCAAGGGAAAGGAGACATGAATTTGCCTTTCCTCCTACTATTCCCTTCTCTCCTCACCTTCCGCAGTTCTATCTCTGGTTGGAGAAGAAGTAAATAAAAGGAAAAGGAAGAAAAGCTCATACATTTGCTGCTGTTATGCGCTGTTGAGTTAGGTCTGACTCACAGCAACCCTATGTACAACAGAACAAAACTCTCCCCAATTCTGTGCCAGGCACATGGATCTTATTTATGTTGAAATCCATTGTTGCAGACACTGTGTCAATCCATCTAGTGGAGGGTTTTCCTTTTTTACATTGACCTGCCACTCTCTCAAATATGATATCCTTATCCAGGGATTGGTTCCTCCTGATTACATGTCCAAAATTTGTAAGAGGCAGTCTAGCCATCCTTGCTTCCAAGGAGCACTCTGGTTGCACTTTCTCTAGGATGGATTTGTTGGTTCTTTTACGGGCAGTCAGATGATATTTGTAGTTCCCTTTTGAGTTCTGATGCACACACTGTGAGTAGCAAGTACTTACAACAATGATTCTCACAGAAAGGACACAGTAGGCACTTTGGCTCCATTACCCTACCCATTCTTTCCAGCTGACTTCTCAGGACAACTCCTGTGACACCATTAGGACTTTTTCCTCCCTGATAGTTTACAAGTATGGGCAGGTTCTGTCCCTATGGTTCCAGCCTGGTTTTTCCCTCAGGAAACTTACACATTCTTGCTCAATTGAGTGGTGGGAGGACAGAGTGGACCTCCAGCACCCCTCACTCCTACTGCTGCTCCATCCAGACTTCAGCCTGTACAATGCTCCCAGTGAGAGGCAGGCCCCACTCTTTACACAGGTGCATTTTCAAGTTCAAGGCACAGAACTATTAAGTTTCTGTCTGCCCTGCTCCAGTGCATCTTTGTGCTGGCAATTTCTAGCTCCACCCTTGCAGGTGCCTACAACCTCTAGATTGAGCTCTAGAGAAACCACAGCCAAGATAAAAGTTCTACTCAAAGATGTTTGGAATTTTCAGGATTCCATTTAATAAATGCTGTTGGAATGTCAAGGGTGAAATGTAAAGCACCAGCATGTCACTTGAGTTCTGTATGAATATTTTCAATAGTTGTCTTTAGAATTTACGGGTTATTTTTGTAACTTATTTTTCTCAACTGTAAAGTTTTGACTAAGATTTTGAAGCAACAAGAAAAATTACATTCTGTAATATCTGTTGTTGTTTTTTTGCTGTTAGGTGCTATAAAGTCAGGTCCGAGTCATAGTGACCCTATGTACAACAGAATGAAACACCTCAACTCTGTGCCAGGCATATGATCTTTTTTATGTTTAAGACCATTGTTGCAGCCACTGTGAAATCAAAAGACACACGGCATTGGGAAAAGCTATTGCAAAAGACCTCTTTAAAGTGTTGAAAAATAAAGATGTCACACTAAAGATGAAGGTGCACCTGACTCATGCCATGGTATTTTCAGTTGCATCACATGGTTGTGAAAGTTGGACATTAAGTAAAGGAGACAAGAGAAGAATTGATGCTTTTAAATTATGGTGCTGGAGATGACTGTTGAATATACCATGGACTGCCAAAAGAACCAACAAATCTGTCCTAGTAGGAGTGTGACCAAAGTGTTCCTTGGAGGCAACGATGGCCAGATTGTGTCTTATGTATTTTGGACATGTTGTCAGGAGGGACCAATCCCTGGTGAAGGACATCATGTTTGGGAGAGTGGCGAGTCAATGAAAAAAAGGAAAACCCTCAACTAGATGGATTGACACAGTGTCTGCAACAATGGGCTTAACATAAAAAAGATGATGCTTAAGCTTTCAGAGTTATTTCAGAGATTAAAGGAGATAAAGTATAAAGGACATAAATAGACTCGGCTTATTGTTATCATGTTCTGTAAAAATTCACAACTACATGACCTTTATCAAATTTAAACTTCTATTGCTAGAATGTCAAAAGAAAGTAAATAGTATACGTGATGAATATTTTCTTATTGGAGAGTTACTGTTAACAACTGAGCATTAAGGAGACATTCTGAATACATGAAATGAAAAGTCTAAATCTGTCATCTGCCAATTTGAATACATAGAGACTTGGTGGAATTTACCATCAGCAAGAGCAAGACTGTTAGTTCCTCTAGTCATTAGTCATATCAGTGTGCAAAAGCCATTCAATGTTCCCAAATCCACAATGACTCATCTACAAAACAGGGACACAGCAAAAACAGTGTAATTTTGCTCTGAAAAAATCCAGCGATCAACGTTTCTAAAAGCAGTTTTAATGGAATAGTAAATGATTCCACAATTTTAGGATGTCGGAGCTGCAATAATCTTGGATGACATCTATTTCTATGCAGATCCTTTGCAAATGGAGGCCCTAAAGGGTGAAGGACTCTTCTGCTGTCATGTGGCCAGACTCTTTGTCCACAGCCCATGGGACCATGTTGTTATGCAAGTGTCCTCAAGGTGAGATGCCTTTGCCTTATTTCAGTAGAACTCTTCAATGCCTTTAAAGTGCCTAATTATTTTATTTCTTGTCACAACAAAGCTAGAGACTCTCCCTAAGGTATAAAATGTAAACAGAGTGATGTTATCCACATGAAATGGATAAAAAAGGCAGGGGGGGGAACAAGCTGACTTTTCCTGTGTTTTAAATGCTCAAGCATATCATATATTTTTCGTTTGCAACTCAGAAGTAGCCCTTTGCATTTGTCATAACTAAACTCTCTCCTGCCCTCCAATGACACTTTCTCCAGGACTCTGTATCTATTGCTTCCAGCACCTCACATATTGCAGGTCCTCAGTGAACACCTTGCTGACGGATGCATGTGTGACGTGCGCTAAAGGTTTTGCAATCGGTTCTCGCACTCGGAAGTCATTTCTGCCTCTCCATAGTATGTCCCTCTGCCAACAAGTATACCCTCTATGATTCATTCCTTTGAAGCCAGCATGGTTTTCAGTTCTTGTGAGTCATCATTTAAATGCATAAGATTTCTCATCTGGTGAAATTCCTCATCAGCGAGGGCTGGTTGATGGGACCATTCTCCTGTGAGGACACCAGCTCAGGACGAGTGTCAGCAGAATGACACCCCAGATCAGATTCTGAGGAAAATACTGAAGAGGAGGAAGGGTGGGTGGCAGGGTGGATGGAAGTTAGAAAGTGCAAGAGCAGGAGTTACCAGCCTGATCACAATTGCCCTGCCCGACCAGCCTGATCACAATTGCCCTGCACGTTTTTTTGCCTAGGTCTAGTTTGCCTTCCATTCCCACAGAAAGACAGCACATCTCTGAAGCACTCACTCTTAGTCTGGCTATCTATCGGCAGCTGGTTGTCCGAGACCTGGAAGCCATCATACCTGCTATGAGAACAGAGTTCCAGTAAAGGCCAGCAAGCCCCGTACCATCATGGCAGGCTGGGCACACACCCTGTATTTCAAGGATCATTCTTTTGTTGATACAGGCAATGGGGGGAGCAAAGATTGAGAATGATTTATAAAGATCTTGGAAAGTCTGCTGGTGGCCTAGAGAAATTTCCACAAATTATACCTCATATAACTCAACCAGAAATCTGAATTTGCTCCAATGGCAGATACTGAGTTAAAGGGAAAAAAGGTGGAGCCAGGCACGATGGCGCATGCCTGTAATCCTAGTGGCTTGGGACACGGAGGCAGGAGGATTGCAAGTTCGAGACCAGAGGCAGTCTGTGTAATTTAGCGAGAGTCTGTCTCAAAAAGTAAAAAAATGGGCTGGGGGTGCAGCTCAGTGGTCCAGCATTTGCAGAGCATGCAAGCTCGAGGCTCTGGGTTCAACCCCCAGTACCACAAAAAAAAAAAAAGAACCAAAGAAATGGACTGAGGTGCAGTTCAGTGGTCCAGCACTTACAAAGCATGCAAGCGCAAGGCCCTCGATTCAACACCCAGTACCACACACAAAAAAAAAAAAAGAAGAAGAAGAAGAAGAAGAAGAGGAGGAGGAGGAGGAAAAGGAGGAGGAGGAGGAGAGGAGGAGGAGAGAAGAAAAGAAAAAGAGAAGAAAAAAGTTGAAAAAAAGTTGAAAAATAATTTCCCTTTAAGGAAAAATTTTTCTTGAAAATTATCCTCTTAATTTATCCACTAATACAAAGATAAGATTGTGGCCAATTTAAGCTTAAAGAAAGGCATATCTCCTGGTGAGACCAGTGCTTGTTTTATGTATTCCTAGAACGCTTGCCCCTAGATATAAGTATGATGTTATAGTGAAGAAAATCTTAAGAGACATGAATGGTGCATCCCAAAGAGTTGACACTCTAAGCTCCCTTTCATGGAATGTCCTCTATCTCATACATCTCCAGGGACTATACCAAGTAATTTCTGGAATACAGAACCCCCTCCACAGCAACACAAGCCTGCAGAACATCAGCGGTTGGTCATTTAAACCCTGCCCAGGTTTGGTGACACTTCTTCCAGCTAGTTTCGGTTGTCAGGAGGATGGAAAGGAGAGTTTGCAGAGATATTTAAGAGATTTTATTTTTTATTTAGCAATAATTACCTAACCCAGTCCTTCAGAAATCTTTAGCCAAATTTGTGCTGTGGATCAATGACTACACTTTTGTATTCTACTTTGGGTATGTTGTTGTTGTTAGGTGTTGTTGAGTCAGGTCTGACTCAAAGTGACCCTCATAGGGTTTTCAATGGCTGATTGCTTTGGGATTGCTTCAGGAGTGGATTGCCTCATCCTTCCCCATTTTTGTGGTGCTAGGTATTGAACCTGGGTCCTCAGAGAGTGTGGAGCAGCACTCTACCAATTAAGCTAAACCCAGCCCAGTTTGGGTGTATCGGGATGAAATGTTTCCTGAGACCGGTTTGTAAATAACCCCAGAGTAAGAGGAATAGCTGCAAAGGATCCTCCTGACAGATGACAGATCCCAAAGATGACACATCCATCCTTTTATGCCATCCTTGCAAGATTCGATCAAACAGTTAACATAAGAAGTCTTTGGTAGATGAGATACATAGAGTTTGAGAAGGGTCTTTTGTTTTAATTAAAAGAAAGATACCATCCTAAATGGCTTGAATCCACACACACCTGCCTTCCCAGGGATTGTAATCAAGCCACGTCTCACATCCCAGAATTAGCCTGGCCTCCCCAGCTCCCAAGCTGTGTGCTCTTTCCCTACATCAGAGGGCACTCTCACCCGCCATTATGCTTGACCTGAGGGCTGATCCTTTGGGTATTCATGACCAGGGACATGAGGCTACAAGAAAATATATTTAGCTCTATCTAACATTTAATGAGCCTGCAGCCATAGCCCTGTGGCATCTGATCCCCTTAGATCTCCAAAGCTAAGCAGGGTTGGGCCTGGTTAGTACATGGATGGGAGACCACCTGGGAAGACCAGGTGCTGTAGGCTTGGGAGACAGACCCAGCAACCCACTCTCTATTTACCTTTTCCACTAGTTGATAACACTGAATCATTTTTCTACAACAAGTTAAATCATAATATACCAGACAAATATGAGAGTTATTGTTAGGATCTAAAATTAATTCATAAGGAAAAGTTATGAGCAGTGAAATTATTATTACTAATATTGATGACTAATATGATGATAATATTAGGGATAAAAGGAATAATACTGTAAATAAGATTTTAAAATTGTATGGGACATTCTTGTTGGTGTCATGACACAGAGACACAAGGTGTTACTGCATAGAAGATACTAGCTTATAAAGAGCAGATAAATCTAAGGTCACAGAAAAGATCTGAAGGCTCTCCAGTAAAATCACGAGGGATGAGAAAAATCAGAGCTTTGAGCTCTAAGCCTGAAACAAATAGGTATTTACTTGTTGGCTGTGGGGCACAATATACGAAAATACAGTTTTCTTATGTGCTGAACTTGTATACATCATTAAAATTTAAGTCATTTCTTTATTTTTTTTTAAATCCCAGACTAAGATGGCAATAACATAATGCCTCGTGTTGCTGTTGTTAGGAAATGCCTCATTGGTGGGCTATAAAAATCTAATATAATAAGGCATGCGAAATGCTTATAACAATACCTAGAATATAATAAGAATTCAATAATTCATTATTTTTATTAAGATAAATTTCTTATAATGAGACTTTTAGAAAGCATGAATTACTGCCTAATTATGCCATTTTTCATTTGAATTAATTTTGAATGACTGCATTTATCACATTCTGCAGAACATTTTATGAAGGACTTTGAGAGGGCGTTTCATCTAGTGAAAAAAACATTTTTGTTAAGAAAGACCTTTTGTTTATAAATATGTGGGATATGTATATCAGAATATTTTCTTAAGTATCTTTCCTTTTCTTAAAACAATATCCTAAATTATAGCCAATAGTAAATACTGTTACTTTGCAGTGTTTAGCTTACAATTGCAATTAATGTAAATTCTATCCAAATCAAGAAATGGATAAAGTAGTAAATTAAGTACTATCTGAATAACAAGAAAATAACTCCATGAATATTAACAGTGGCCCATTTTCTTCTCTGCCACCTTATAAAGCAGATCAAATATATCTCTTTAAATCTTGCAGAACACCCAAATCCTGATAATAGAAATGCTAAGATATTTTCAAAACTAGGTAAAATAAATGAAATCATTCCTAAAAGGAAGCATGACAAAGCTATACAGAAAGAAAAAAACAAGCTATTAATAATATATTACTATGCACTACAGTTGATGTCTATACTTGTACCTTTCAGAAATGGCCTAAGAATGCTCTTGTTTTTGTAACTAGTCTTGAGAAAGTAGTCGCCTCCATAAATCAAGAAAAGATATCTACTTTTAGGAATGATCCAAACATGGGACAGGAGAACTGTTCTCTTAACTTGAAAAATAAAGTCCAGCCAGGTGCTTTGGTGGATGCCTTAATCCCAGCAACTCAGGAACCTGAGGCAGGAGATTTGTAAGTTTGAGGAAAAGGCCACCTGCACAAGTTAGTGAGACACTGTCTTAAAATGAAAAACACAAAATAGGCTAGAGTGAAGAACAGTGGTAAAGTACTTGCCTAGCACAAGGCCCCAGTACTGCAAAAAATTAAAAATATTATATATAAAGTGCATTCTGAGAATCTACCTATCCCCAAAGACAAAGTGACGTCTACTGCTACCCTAATAAAATCGTCTATAAGGAGAAAGGCCAACACGGAGTGAAATGTAAAATTCCCAAATACACAACTTGCTGTTCTAGTTTGATTACACAAGGCTATTGGTTCACACTTACACTATGTTCTATTTTAATATGTAGATATGTGAATTAGTTAACGTATTCTACTTATTCTCTAGTTAACTGCCTCTTTTACCTTCCCTGGTTGGCCACTTTGCTTTGCTTTAGCTCTCAATTTCTGCATGCGCACAATGATGACTTAGTAAGGCTCTTTTGATATTTTTTAAAATAACCATATTTTTTCCACTTTTTGTTCCGCATCTTATGTTTTTGACATAATCAACCAAACCAGAGGTTATTTCCACTTCTCTGTCTTAGAATATATAATTTGTTGCTAAATTTTACTGATTCCTAATGTTTTTCAGCACATTGCTACGGATGTTCCTCTAACATTGTTTCTCACTATTCTTAAACATATTACTTCAATTGTGTTTTAATTGCTTCTTTTTATGCTTTTATTCTTTGTTTGACCCATGATCTGCATTCCAAAAAATTATACACCTTCAATAAAGTTCTCAAACATTACTATTCAATTTAAAATATTAGTATACTTCCCACTTCTGAAATCATGGGTGAACCATCTGTCTGTTTTAAAGCGCCCTTAATTATTTAAATCAAGCTATTAATTCAGGACTAACTTTTCCCTTTTCAAAGTCACAAAACTGCTTTCCAAGTGGTCTTGACCGGCAAATACACAACAACATGCTAGCAATTACTTTCATATCTGGTGTCTCACTCGTTCTGCCTTCTTTGATTATGTAACGCCACCCATCCGTTTGTCCATGGACTCCCTTAGGTATTCAATTAAATGGACTTCATCAACTTTCCCTAAGCACCCATGAGGCTCAGGAAACCAAAGATGTAAACCAAAGTTCCATTCTTTTAAGAAGCTTGGTATCAATAGCAAGAAAGAACGTTGTACTGTACTGCACTTCACAAGGGCATGATGGAGCTGAGGCTGAGGGAGCACAGGCGCCTTGCCCCTCCATCCTGAGGGGGCAGTAAGGGCTTGGTGAAGAAGTGCCCATTCCTGCAGATTCCCTGGCATATCTAGTGTTGCCCCTACTTCTCCTCAAGTCATTGTGCCCATACCAGAGCACTCACCAAGTTGCCTATAAATGTTTATCTCTTCAGACACAAGTATACCACAAGCTCCTCCAGACTAAATATTGCATCACAATAATTTATATATCTCACCACGTAGTGTAGAGTCTAAGAAAGCTATGGGTCAATGACCTTCCATTCTTATTAAATAAATCCATGAAATAATGAATCCGAGGTTCAGTTGTGATCTCACATGACCATATGTGAAGTAATGTCAGTAATTTGACAAAATCCTTAGGAGGTAGCAACATCTGTAAAGATGCCTGTCAAGTGCTGATCTCTTGGAAATACGAAACACTGAGAGACTAAGTAAGTTGTTGCTGCCCCAAATCTCATAGCAAGAAAGTGAGTTGGAACTTGAACTCTGATAATCTGCCATTTTAGTTTCTCTAATGATGTTTCATTAAGCTGTGACATATATGGATAATGATATGAAATAGCATATACATGGCATGAAACTATGGGTTTATGCAGAGATGGAAAACAGAAGACCTATCCAAATGGACATCAATGATCTGTCACATCGTCACCAATCTCTGAAAGGAACAGAGCATGACCCAGGATGTTTCTATAGAAAAATCTAAAATGAACATTTTAGTGCACTGTGTATGATAAATCGTGGCCATAAGCAATTCATGTGTTTTTCCTTGGTGAGGTAATAGGTCACAGTGAAAATAACTAGAAACCACTGGGGAAACATGGTACCTCTTGGGCACAGAAGAATATGTCATCCTTAGATAATGAGAACGATATACCCAACCACATTTTGATAACCATTTTTTTCCTTAAGTTAGCAGAACATCGGGCCTTTTGGAACATTACTGTCCAACCAA